>JAMWET010006928.1:205000-257500 GCA_024036415.1 Prochilodus magdalenae | reverse complement strand
TATATATAAATATATATTTATATATATACACCTCTTCCCCTGAACCCCACCCCCTTCCCCAATCCTCTTTTCATGTTTATTTTGTCCTCTCTGAAAAAAAGAGAAAAGGTAGGTTCAGGGAACATATACAGAAATGCCATTTAAAAGGGTCCACTTAATTTGGAAGCTCTTCTGGACATCCTGCTCAGAATTGCCTAGAAGATCTCTAGGGAGCAGCCTGGGTAACATGACGTTGCAGGGCTGGGCTGGGATTCCAGCAGTAATCAATCTGTGTTTTCTCTACTCTTGTTTATTCACCATAATGGCAAGATGACCAGCAAGAGAAAAAGTGAAAATATGACATAATTAATGAAAGTCAGTTTGCCACAATCTAGGGCTTCCTGTAGTTTCACAGTAAAAAAAGAATCTGTAAAAAAAAAGGTAAAGTACTGACACCTTACATCTTCACAAGGATTTTGCTATTATTTATTTAAATCCAAGATATTCATTGATTGTAATACTCTTACTATATATTAAATCATAATCTATAGAGTTTATAGAATTAGAGTAGAATCTACAGAATCTATAGGGAAGAACCTTTTGGTAGGTGTCTGTCCAAAACCCCAACCTCTTACTTTAAACCTAGGAAAGCTTTTAGGCTACAAATGTTTTTTTTTTTTTTTTTTTGCTTTTTTAAGAGTAATTTCAAAATGTATAATTATTATAGGTTTTATTTTTAAATAAGAAAACCTTGTACCTTTTTTGTCACTGCTGTTATCCAAAAAAATTTTGTGGAGTAGGGGGAGTCTTCTTTGGTCAGGCCTCTGTATTGTATAGTAGGAAGTGAGACTGCCACCCTGTCCTTCATGGCCACATGGTAAGCAGTTAGATCCCATTGTTTTAAAACAAATGTATTCCAAATTCTAAAAATCAATGTGAAACATTAAGAGCTGTCACTACTGAAACATAAGCTCACCGGACAAGACATTTGTCATCTTGCTTGTTTAAGGTGGTAGTAAATTCAGGTTCCTGCCAAAGCTTGTCCAGTGCATGCCAAATCAAATTGCAGCTGTTGTCTGTGCTTGTGGAGGTATTACACGTTATTAGATACCTTTCAGTGTCAGGTGACAATTTATTTTATCCAGTGAGCTTACTTTTTCCAATTAAGTAAATGTGTTTGAGTATTTTTATGACCATTATACCACAGTTAATTTCGACCCGCAGTGTAATTGGTTGAAAGACGTTCTCTGAGTGCCAGTATTGCACGATAATGGCAGTCTGAACGAAGCTCTTCAAGTATTACCCGCCACATACACATATAACCTAACAATGATGCCAGTGCATACAAGGCAAAGACACCAGTCATAATAAAGCAGCAACATTATAATTACCCAGGTAAAAAGTAAAAATGAATTTACTGTATTTCATTAGTTGTTGTAGTCACAAATAAATGAAAGGAAAGCCAAATGCTGGGGATATCATGCTGTTATTCACACAGCAGTCCAAACTGCACATTAATACACTAAACACAGACACCATGTACTCATCCAAAGTATTGCTACATAGGTAGATATGTGGTAGGTAGGTAAGTAGGATACATTGTATGGTTTGAGACACAGAACTAGTTCAGGCAATCAGAGGGTGCATGATCTGAGGCGCTATTTAAGGTAGGGTGGAAAATTTAAATACAAAGCAAATACAAAACAAAGTTCAGCTTCACATAAAAGTAAGTTCTTAATATTTAACAGCTTTGGCAGTGTGTGTAGCCATGGGGTTAATATAACCTGTAACAGCACCTAATGTTTCGCCTTTGGCTTGTAACTCTGATGATAGTAAATTATGAACTGTTCTAATGTGACCGAAGGGCAAAGACTGATAATGATGTTTTAGCAGTGGGGTGCCTGATAGATGGAACTATTTTACCCCACAGACTGTTGATAAACAACATTCAATTAAAGGCAATAACAGAACTGTGGTATACTCGCAATTATAGACTCAGAGTGGATCAGACACAGCAGTGTTGCTGGAGTGTTTAAACACAGTATCCACTCACTGTCCACTCTATTGGACACTCCTTCCGTGCTGGTGCACTTTGTAGATGTAAAGTCAGAGACGTTAGCTAATCTGCTGCTGCAGAGTTTGTGTTGGTCATCCTTTAGACCTTCATCAGTGGTCACATGGTGCTGCCCACAGCATGCTGTTGGCTGTATAGTTTTGTTTTTCTTGGACTGTTCTCAGTCTAGCAGTGACACAGCTGTGTCTACTCCATTCACACCAGCACAACATACACTACGTCAGTGTATTGTATTTGGTCAGTGTATTTACTTTCCAATATACCTGATTTGATATATAGGTTTGATGTACAGGGGTTGGACAATGAAACTGAAACACCTGGTTTTAGACCACAATCATTTATTAGTATGGTGTAGGGCCTCCTTTTGCGGCCAATACAGCGTCAGTTCGTCTTGGGAATAACATATACTGCGTCCTGCACAGTGGTCAGAGGGATTTTAAACCATTCTTCTTGCAGGATAGTGGCCAGGTCACTACAGGATGCTGGTGGAGGTTCGTCCTTCTTGGTGGTATGCTGACATTACCCTGGATACCGTGGCTCTTGATACATCACAAAGACTTGCTGTCTTGGTCAGTTTCATTGTCCAACCCCTGTGTATATATATATATATATATATATATATATATATATATATATATATATATATATATATATAGTTGTACCACTTAAGGAAGTAGCCACTGATTAAACCTAAATCAAATGAATGTAATCTAAATTTATGTAAATCACTGTCATTATAGCTTACAAAGTGCATATGTCATGTAGGTGGTTTATATGTCACCGGCCCACCCACTCTCCCCATCACTTACCCTGGTTTTGATGCTTGATTCATAATGTGTGTGTGTGTGAGTGATCCTTTTAGCTGCTTTGTCATTTATTGTAGATGCTACTGCTGTATTTACAGAAGAGGACAAGGCTTCCCTGTAGCATGAGCAATGAATCAACACGCAGTGTTTGGTTAGCCTAGGGGTTCACCTGTGTTTCTTTTCTACATCTGCATGTCAGAGACGCCTGCATGTTGTGGGGTCTTCCCTCGCACATGTGTGCGTATGTGTTTGTACGTGCATGGAAACTTTTTCTGTACTCTCCAGAGCATTGTGTTAGCCTGCATTCATTAGCACGTTAGTAGTAATTGTCATGCATGTGCATGCCCATGTGTGCCTTAACAAGGACCCAAAACACAGCTCAAAACACACCATCAGTGTGATAGAACATGCATTAAATTCAGTATTACATATGGAGTCAATTTGTGACGCTGTTTCATTATTGTACCTTTAATAAACGCTAGTTAAAGCTAGTTGTTCAGGAATTGGAAAGGTCAGCCAGCTGTAATGAAAGATTACAAGCGTTTTATAATGTATGCCCATTTTGCTTTGATCTTTAATGCATCTGCACTGAATCTTTATGGCTCACATCCATCATTTAGCACAGCCGAATAGAGGAGAGAAGCTTTTTAGGCCTCGTTCATCTGTAGCGTTTTTTTTTTTTTTTTTTTTACAGGGGATCCATATGACCTGCAGATGCACTGTAAGAAAACTGTAAAGAACCGCTCACGTATGGTACTGGAGATGTAGGTCTGGGTTTATGATGATTGACAAAGCAATAAGCTTTCTTTCTACTTCCTGTGCACATGGCCTGAGCGGTTGTCGGGGGGTCCTGTGAAGCTAGCTGAGTGGCTGAGTGGCTATTTCCCCTGGGTGATATACGCTAATGGTAGATATGAGAGCTGCTGGGCCTACCGCCCTGAGGCATGGTTAAACCCGAGCCCTAATACCCCCTGAAGCAACGTGTCCCCAAATAAGAAATATTGACCGCTAGAGCGCCGCTGGGAGGGGGAGGAACTCGGACAAACCGTATGAGGGAGAAATATTGAGTTTGTTTCCCCAGATTACCTGTCAGGTTAGTCTGCGGCATCGCGCCGCTCCGCTCCGTGGCATTACATTATGTTCCCGCCGAGCACCCATCAAGCACCTGACAACCCAATCTCTCCCAAAAGAAAACAAACAATAAAAACCCCAGCGTAAAAAAAATGCTTTTCTCTGAGCTCCCATTGAAAGAGAGCAGTGAACTAAACAACGTGACTAAAGGCCTTTTCCCTGACTCGAGGCCAGCCGTTTGATTTGTCTTTATAGAACTTGTTCTCCATTTTCATAGCAGTTCTCCTGCTTGCCTTCATTGCTAGCTTCCGTCACAAGCGCTAAAAGAACAGCAGGTGTGAAAGAAAAAGTCACTGCGGGCTGCCAATCTTCTCGCAAGCATTTCACAGCCACGTTCACAAATGCTCATGTTTTCTTCTATATGAAATAACGCTTTTTAAGTTTCCGTGATGACACACCACTTGTTTTTTGGCTTTTAGCTTGGAAGGACGTCCTCACTAATTCACCTTGGCTTAAAACAGCCAAATGGATTTTACAAGGACGAACAGCGTAAACAACTGTCTACTAACTCCCCCGAGCCTCAAACTTTTAATTAAAACAAACTGTTGGACAAAAGAGAGACAACAAAACATTATAAGCAAATAAGGGAGTAATTACCAAATGACAGAGAGCCTGTGCCAAAGATGCCATAAGACTAATTAGCGTAGCAGAACGTATGGAAGAAAATCCACCCACACGAAAGAGAGGGGACATTTCACCTAAACACAACACAGAGAAACCTCATTCTGATGGGCAAAGCTAGACGTCTACTGCAGATACAGCCACCTGTGAATGTGCTCTTAATGAATACTGTTGTAGTCTTTGTGAGGCACTCGCAAATTAGAGAGTTATATATTTGCCTGTATTCAGTTTACTCTTTATTACTGCTTCCATTATTTTCGGGGACTTGCTTTTAGCATCTTAAACAAATCTGTTGGGATATTTTTTCACACCTTAGAAGTTCACTTTAAGAAGTTGGTCGCAAGTTGGTTGTCCAATGACATTGGTGATATGATGATATTGCAGTCTGGGCTCTGGGGTGGTCAGTCAGTTTTACTAAGAACCTTGTCTCTTTGATTTTCACATTGTTTCTTTTATATAAACAGCTGAAACAATTTATTAAGGAAGTTGAGAATAAAATTTGCAAAGATAAACTTAAGATTATCTGAATCCTACACCTTAAATGCTGTTTATCTGGTGGTTGCAGTAATGGGACTACTGGTCCCATCTTAATCATGTTAAACAGAAAACATATTTTAATGAAATTAAAATATGAACTTAAAGGAAATTACATTAATGAAAGGTGGTCTCTGACTTTTGCACTATGGTGTAATGAGTCAAGAGAAGTCTGCTTTATACTCCAGTTCCACCACTCTTTATGATTTACAAATATAGTTATCCCATCTAAAATCAAATTTTAGTCCAGGAATTACTATCCTGCTCCTGTATCGCAATCCTCCCACAATGTTTAAATCCACCCAAACGTTACACATCTTTGTAGTGTTCAAAAGTGTTAGTACCATATTATAAATATAGTTTGATTTTCAGGGACAATCTTGGATTGCTGTAGATATCTGGTGGTTACTCACCTGACATTTACAATATGTCGAACTATGAGCTTTGTGAACAGTTGCAGTAAATCAGGATCATACTAGGTATGTGGTATGTAGAAGCAATGAACAGCTGTTTCATCATTTAAGGCAAAGAATGCAGAGAAGCTCATGCCTTCCTAAGCAACATTTAAACAGAGGTGGCTGAAAGCACGGCACACATGAATAATTTTGTAGCAGCTATTCATCTATGAATATCAATGTTATGGGGGAATGTTGTAGGGCAAAAGCACCTTGTTAAGCCAATAATTAGTCTAGTCTTTAGTTTATACGTTCCCCAATCCTAGTGTTTGGACCCCTGCACTGTACAGTTTACTGGTTTCCCTGATCTAACACATCTGCTCCATTCTCTTTTCATGAGGTGCAGATACAGTCCTATGTGGTGCATGATGTTACTGGAGTAGCGTTTTGGTCAAATGATCTATACGGGATTATTTACATCATCCCGTATAGATTATCTACACATGCTCAAATTGATAACCCTAATAATTTCCCTGTAGTCTTCACATGTTATCATTTCTAAAAAGGACCATCTATCTCACAGCTGAATGCTTTAATGAGCAATGGTATGAGACCAGAGGAGGCATGCAGCTGTTTTTTGCCAGAAAGTTGTGGTGTCCACCCCTATTATAAGAAACACACAGTTCCTTCTTCTCAGTCTAATCAATACCAACTGTTTGTTTAGCAGTCTAGGAGAAGTTCAGCATTAAACTTCATCCCTTTACTCACCAAGAGCATCCCATGGTGGACAGCAGCGCCAAACGTAATGCTTTCATTGGCTACCTGTCCCTAAATGATGTAACCGGGGACAGGACCATAAACAGGGATGACAAGAATTTTAAATACAGCACTGGAGTGGAGCTACTTGTTTATCACTTGTACTGAACTGATGGCAGACTTGGCACTAAAGTGACTCACTATCACTCTTCAGGTACAGAGTGGTATTATTAAACAGACACAGACATTTTCATCATATAATCAAAACTTTCATCTGAATGCAGCAGTACTGTGTCCTCAATGATCGTGTAATGATTGTCCATCTGTGCTTCATTCAAAGACATGGAATATCTTGGTCATATATAAACATTTATATCTTTGGAATATGGATTGTCATTGTCCATTTAGTGTCGTATTGTAAATGCAGCTGTAGGGTTAGGGTAGAATAAGAACCATGTTTAAGGCCAGGATTAGGATTATGCTTTGGTTTAGGGTTAGGAACAGTGTTAGCGATAAGGGAAAGGGAGAAAAGTCAAAGTGATGTTTATAGATATTTTGGTCAAATGTAATTCAGTAACAGGACAAGCATCTACAAAGCCTGTACAGTGGAGCATTTAAATGCCCCCATGTTCTACATTTACAGTATTTAGCTGACGCTCTTATCCAGAGCGACTTACAGGGTTAACCACATTACAGATAGGCCAGTGTAGTGTTAGGAGTCTTGCCCAAGGACTCTTATTGGTGTAGCACAGCATAGTCACCCAGACTGGGATTCGAACCCCAGTCTCCCACATGTGGTGGTAGCTATTTGGTGGTTAGTGGTGTTATACGCTGAGCTACACCAACCACCATTTCTGTTCTACCAACAGAAATGTGTAAATTATATTAACTCCTTAATTCCACAGTCCAAAATTCATTTCACCTTTTTTATTACTCAGTAAGTTGTCATTATTTTTCTAAACACTAAGCCTTATGTGCACATTCATTGAGTTTATAGCATTAAGACCTTAACATCATGTTAAAGGTTGCCCCTCTCATGTCATAATCTCCATAAAGGACTCCTGCTCCCACTCCTCTTCCACAGTAGACATGTCAGCTATCTAAGATATATTATCTCAGGTACTTAATCCATAACAAGAGAAGGATGAGGAGCAGGAGTGGCTCTATTCGTCATCTCAGTAAGACTCAATCAATATGTCAGGCTTAAGGTACACACAAAAGCTCAGCCTTCACACTTGCAAGAACTGCTGCTGACTTTAGTTTAGAAGGGAAGGAAGGAATGGTGTCCTTCAGAGGCCAGGTGGTAGGAAGGATATGTGAAGACAGGAAGAAAAGGAAAATAGAGTGAGAGAGAAAAGGAGAGAGTGAGGGAGACAGTGAGAAGGATGGAAGGCAAAGAAATAATGAGAAAGAAAGAAGAATGCTCAGCAGACAGAATGCCGTACAATAACGATCTGAAAGCCAGCTAACTTCAGCGTCCAGAGCCAATAAAGACAGGAGCCATTTCGGGAAATCTCCCCGGATCCTACACACCTGAGGTTGTTCTGGTATGATCTCCATGGCAACGCTTTCTTCCAACAAGGTCAAAAGTCCTAGCAGTGTAAGAGGCTGCAGAACTGAGAAGAAAAAAAGAAGAAAAGTGGATAAATTTAAAGAAAGGACAAACGTTATGACCATTAGTCCTTTCTTTAGTTTTATCCACTTTTTTTATTGTGCTTTGTGCTTTATGTTAGTATCTATACTTGTTTAAATCGACAGGGGAAGGTTGAACACATGTCCAGTTTCACCAATCAGAAGTAAGCAAGGGATTGCTATTGTACATACCCACAACCCCAATAAGCTACCAGAAGAAGCTGGAATATGCTCAGTTTTGATAAACAGCTCCAGGGAAAACTTTCAACTTGTACAGAGCTTTTACATTTTAACCAAACCAATGTCTGATTGTTACTCTTTGCCTTTGTTTTTCCAGTGTCACCTCGCCCCTTAAAACTGCGTTCTAAAGGATTCTAAATCGTCCCCTACAAAATGAGAAAACCCTTCAAGAACCCGACAGGTCATCAAAAGCCCACTGTTTTAAAAAAGAACACTGTTTAATTAGCTACCATGTTTACAGCGGTGCACTGCAGGGAATCCTGCCAGGCTGTAGTGATATCAGAAGAGCAGTAAATTTCAGCAATCAAATTGTCCTGTTCCACCTTAAATAAGGGTTCCACTATTGTTGATTTTTACTTTTATGTATAATTTGACCACATAAGCTGCTATTTACACTGTGTGCAAATTTCATAATGAATAGACCAACAGAAATAGCCCAAAATCGCTTGAAAAAAATGTGGTTCCATTGACAATAGAATTTAATTAAGTTTGGCCTCTCCTTTAAAGTTGCTATTTTGGTTGCTTTCCCAGGCAGAACTGAAGGGTAGGACTAAACGGTATAAGCTTAATAAAAGATGGTTTTGCATTGGTTCTTCAGCAGACAAACTGATCCTATAAGGAATTATAAACACTCAAAAATGCTTTGAGTGATTACAATGTTTTATGCATCATTTTAAAGGGTTTAATATATAGCCCCTGTATGTCTCAGTAACAGTAGAAGGACATAGTTGGTGGTATATTTAACCCTGTTAAAAACTGTTGTGTATAGAACATAAACAACACATTCTCCATTAATCTGAAGAACGAAGGATGTAAAGAACCATTTAACCACTGAAAGGCTTCTTTAAGTGTTTTGTAGTTTTAGAACAAAAGTTCCTCATGCTAATGTTGCCAGAAGCATGTGCATGTCCACTCACATCAGTACATAGAATCGGAGCTGTGTGTGTGCTTCCATCTATTCTATCACTGATGCACAAAGCTTCCTTGACTGTTTGATGTATTATGATTTGTGGACTCGAGAAAGTCATTTAATCAGAGTTATTTAATCAGAGTTGCAGTTCAGTGTGGCTGATGTGTGGTTTATATTCATGTTCATATGTTTTCTTGGTTAAAAGGGTATTTTAGCAGAACAGCCCGTGGCAGCATCTCCTCTGCTGCTCTGGGTGGTGAGAGTATATGTATGATGAGTTCAGCTGTTGAGATGCCGTACGCCTCGGATCAGTTCTGCGAGTCCAAGGTCAGCACAGCTTGTGCGGAGTCTGTTTTTCTAAATAAAGACATTTGTTGTTCTCTCTGTATTATCGCCTCCTTCATCCTTCACGTTAACTCTAACACATCATTTTGACATGCACGTGAGTTTAGCTGCAAATACACTTTGTCTGTAACGTGGATGGCTGAACAGCAGTATTCTATGTATAGCATGTCAAATGTTCTGAAGCTACATTTCCAACATAAACATGTAGCTGTTGTGTGGTTATATTTTGATCAACACTGTTGGGCAGTGTCATAAATTCAAAACAAATGAATCACTATTGCACTCATATATCAAAGTTGGAAAGGTATAGCACAAACAACTAGAAAGTCATAGAAGCTGAAACGAAAAGTTTTACATCCCTCCTCCTCCACAAAACATTTCCCAATCAAAGACAGTTGTTGGTGTGCTTCTGCATCGAATCCAGCCTTTGTTTCTGATGCACCCTTAGCAAAGCTTCATTAGGCTGTGTGTGTGCAGCTCCACCTCCGAGTAGCAGCCGATGAACTAAGGCTGGAGGATTTGTGGATTATGAATAATACAGAGCAGCCGGAGTCACATTTCCCTTGACACAGCCTAGCCTTTGAGTATCACGCCCATTTGCACTATAAAGTGAGCAAAAGGAACACTTGTTATTGAGATCAGGTTGACATTGTGTGTGTGTGTGTGTGTGTTTGTGTGTGTGTGTGTGTGTGTGTGTGTGTGAGAGAGAGAGAGAGAGAGAGAGAGAGAGAGATAGAGAGAGAGAGAGAGAGAGAGAGAGAGAGAGAGAGAGAGAGAGAGAGAGAGAGAGAGAGAGAGAGAGAGAGATAAAGAGAGAGAGAGAGAGAGAGAGAGAAAGAGAAAGAGAAAGAAAAAGAAAGAGAAAGAGAAAGAAGAAAGGACTTGGATCTAGGGGGTCTGTACCTGAGTGCAATGCATTATACTGTCCTTCATATGCTCCACTGTCACAGCTGGAGTTTAACATCAACATAAAATAAAAAGAAAATCCTGCTTAAAGGCAAAAAGATAAGAGTTGTGCATGTGTGAGCTTAAGTTGACTGTGAATGTGTGTCTGAGGGTGTGTGCGTGTTTCTTAAGGCCACACACTCTGTGTAGCAGGTGGAAGCAGCAGGTTGGCTGTGCAGCGCTGAGCAAAAGGCTCAGCATGGGGAAAAGACTGTTGTACACCTTCAGAGAACACACTAACTACATTTACATGCACACCGGTAGTTTGATATCAGTCTAACTGAAACGGCGAGTCTGACTGAGATAAGATCGTATGTTGAGCATGGTTTGCTTAGTGTGGTCCTGTCAGATCGTAGCTGACCTATGTGTGCACAGTTAAACCATATAGTCTAGGCTGATCTTAGCTGAACTATGTGAGATAGACTTGGAAAAATAAAATGTGGCCACTCTGCTATCACTCTTTTGCAGCATTCCACACTTCAAAGAAAAGGTTCCTTTGAAACCACAGAAGAACTGGTTTAGGTTCCCCAAAGAACCTTTGTTGTTGATAATGATTTAAAGGCACTTTAAGTGCAAAAGGAACCTTCACATATAAAGAGTTCAACACCAGTTAATTTTCCTTGAACCATGTATGTTAGCCTAGAACCAATTATGGACCCTTATTTTTAAGCATGCTCTAGCAATACCACATATGTGATGACAAATGTTTGTCTGTAAGGTGTGAGTTGACACGCACTTAGAGGGGAATAGAGTGATGAAATTAAGTTTGATTAAGTCATACTGCTCTGGCGTAGATGTTAATGTCACTTCAAATGGACTAGTCTTTCAGACAATGCATAAATGTCTTGATCTGGTCCAGTTTCTCAGAAGATCTTAGTGGGGCTCTCTGCCAGAGAACTGCCTGGATAACTGGGAGAAAAGGTTTTGGCCCAGTTACTGTGGACTAACAACATAAAAACTCATGTGTATGAACATAGAGAAACTGGAAACATTACTATCAAGTGTACATTTGGTGTTATTGGTCAGTTAATAAGCCGTGTCCAGTGGATAGGGATCAGCATTAACACAATAGGCAGTGTTCTACAGACTGCATTATGTTTTGTGTTGCTTGCCAATTTATCAATTTCCATATGCGGCTCATATGAAGCTGGACAGAAGCTGCAAAAAGTAAAAAAAAAAAACAAACAACAACAAGATGGCATAAAAAAAGGCATTGTGGAAGATGCAGTAAAATGCTCCAAAGCATCAGGTAGGCAGTGAGAAATTTTGACAGGAATCTTGCTACTGTTAGATTGTGGCACATCAACTGATTTGATTATGTCACATTGCCCCCTATTCCGCCCCGCCCCACTGCTCCCTCGCCCCTCCCTAAAAAAACAACCTTTCTCCAGCTTGATTATCTCATAAGAGCAAATAAATGATCCAATTCAATTCAATTCAATTCAACTTTATTGTCATTATACCAATACAGGGTTGTACAGTATAACGAAACACGGTCAGGCTCCTTCTCCAGTGCAGTTGAATAATGTGTATATATATATAAATAGTGTAGTGCAAAGACAATAGACAAAACAATGTGTGCAAACAGTACAGTACAGTATGTGTACAGGACATGTGCAAAGAGTAAGCACAGTATCAGTAAGTATGTGGTTTAAACAGTATGGATATATAAAGTGTACAGTGCAGGTGGGAAAATAGCAGCTTAATGTTCAGTAACAGCCAAATTCCTTTGTACAGATGTTCAGTATAGATAAATAAATAAAGATAAATAAGAACAAAATTAAAACAAAACTGGATGTTCAAGTATACAGGTTGAGTTAAAGTGCGGTGCTAACAGTCCTGTGAGGTCTTTAGTGTCTTTAGCAAGCAGTCTTTAGTGATGTAATCATGTTCTGTTAGGCGCTGCTGGTGTGACCAGTTTGACAGCTCTAGGGTAAAAACTGTTCCTGAACCTGGTGGTTCTGGCTCGGATGTTCTGGTACCTCTTTCTGGAGGGCAGAGGTTGGAAGAGGGGATGGCTGGGGTGTGTGGGGTCTGAGGATATGTTGACTGCTTTCCTCAGACATCTCTTGTCGTAGGTCTCCTGTATGGGTGGGAGGGTAGTTGCGGTGATGTGCTGTGCAGTCTTTAACACCCTTTGCAGGGCCTTGCGCTCAGCAGAGGTGGCACTGCCATACCACACAGTGATGCAGCTGTGGTAGGAAACTGAGAAGGCAAAAATGTTCAAACTACCTGGTGAAATAGGATCAGGGTTTAGATTTCAGGACGAGGGCATGTGTAGAATTATGTTTTGGGTTAAGGGGAAAGTTAAGCTTAGGGTTGGAGCCTGGTTTAGAGTTGGGGAAAGTCATTGTGAATTGAATAGGTAATCAGTTTATTAGTAGGTCAGTGCATCTACATAAAATATACAGTGGGCCATTCAAAAATGTTAGCGTAAAAGCTATTAGCAGTTTCAGAAGTGAAAGAAAGTAGTGAAAGATAAAAAGCAGTTGGGGAAGACTAGTCTGAATCATGCAACTCCTTTTTTGAATATGAGGTTATTGTCCCTGGATCACACCTAAATCCATCCAAGATTACTGAGGCACTGTTCTGATGGTGACAGCAGTGGAGTCAACAGAGTGGACAGAGAGTCTGACTGCTCGGCTTTGCCAGGAAATGGAAATTGTAAATCCAAGTCACTGCATAATGGCCATATGTTTGCTTTGGATTAGAAACCCCACCAGTTGTTAGTCAAGCCCCCCTCTGACTTGTGTGTGTGTGTGTGTGTCATAGTGGTATGCAAAGAGTGTGTCTGGCTCCAGTTGTACTCTAAGCCATGTATCATCTCTACCATCTATCTTTGTGAGTGTTTTCACTCTGTCTCTCTCTCACACACACTCCAGCCCATCTCAGCTCTAGGGGTCCATTAAGAGCCAGTGATTTAGAGGTGTCTGGCTATGTTTACATTCTCTTCTCCTGGCTGAGTGGAATTCGAACACACACACGCACACGTACAAAGTCCGAATCATTGCAGATGCTCTGGAGACATTCATTCTGCCCCTGACAACCCACATACCATAAATAGACTGCACTGACTTCACTTCATCTTCAGGCATCCTAAGGTTAGTCTAAACACAGCCTATCAGTAACAAACGGACTAGGGGTACAATAAATAATCTAATCCTCAGACACACACACATCTCTGTTATGTTTAATAAGGTAGGATAGTACAAACAGCGTCTCCACTGGCAAGTCTTATTCAATCAAAAAAAAACAACTGGGGGGGTTCTACTGGCCAAAAATGTGGAACAGGGTTCCAATACGCTGGTCTTTTCATTTAAACTAGGTTTTCACACGGGGATTTGCTTTGAACATGCGATCGCTTCTTTAGCTCATAAGAACATACATTCAACCCAAGGAGCCCCTGAATAAAATATGAAGTTCTGTTTTTGCATCTTTCATCTTTTAAAATCTGCTGCCAGGAGCAGGAGTCGCAGCAGACTCCCTCACGGCCATGTCATCACATCAATCGGCCGTGATCACAACAAATCCTCTGCATATGGAATCTGACCAAACTTGGAAATGTAGGCCCAAATCCAGTTAACAAACCACCCGATGGAAGTTTCCCGCTTCACAGTCCAGGCATTCATACTCCTATGTATTCAACTTTTGAGTAGTCTTAACAAAATAAACGCACCGCCTCGAACGAAGCTGTTAGAGAACTTTGGTAATAACCGCGTCCTAATCTCCACTTTCACACACAAACAGAGACGCTTTGGGTCTAAATAAGCGGCGGCGGCCCCAGGCTTTCTGTCTCATAATTACAGCAAGCTCGCGTAACGCAGTACTGCTGGGAACGGATCATGTTTAATTATTATATCAAACACTAATTATCATCCCATTACCTACAGTACCCATACGCTCACATACAAGGTGAACATAAACTCCAAAAAATGAGCTTTTCTGTTTTGTGGTGGAAGGTGGGGGCTGGGTAATTGAGTTGAGCTGCCTAAATCCACGTTAAGATGGATTAGACTAGCTCTGGACATAAAGAGTTTCTAAAATCCCCCAAAACTCTGAAATAAGCACCAATGAGGTCCTCTATTTGGGGACAATGAGGTCGAGGAGAACTTGACGTCTGAAAGGATCGGGCAAGAAAAGGCCCGTAAAAAACTGAGTTCCTACGCAGCTGTCATTCCACCGTGCCCTCTCCGTCTTTCCACGCTTCATCAGTTTTGGGAGAAGGCCCATTTATTCCGCTCCTCAAATCACTCACTCATCTGGTAACCATGGTTTCAGAGGAGCATCCCGCGCGTTTAAGGCCAGAGATAGTCCGTCAGTATTATGATGGCCTGTCAGAAGGAGAATATGGGAGCGTATATCTCAAATTGAAATAATAATAACGCCTGTCAATCATCATCAGCCTCCTGATGAGCATCAGCGCTTCCTGCCTTTTTGGTTTCCCACAGTGCTTCAGGGCTTCACCACTTCCTTCACATCCTTCCTGTACAAACTTGGGCTGAAAGCACGAGCGGCTCATCAAACATTCTCTGATTACTTTGTGTATGTGACCCAATCAGCCCGGATAACTGCCACATTAAATCAGTCTACAGGCAGAGTGCTCCTTGACATTTGAGAGCAGCCGGGCCAGTATCTGACATTACTGCCTGTTTTCACAGTTTAAGGGCTCCGAGATAAAGACTAGCGCATTGCTTTTTTTTGGGTACATTCTATCGGCCCCCAAGGGTCACCGTTGGCATGCACGCCTCCAAGCGCTTTTCCTAAATTTAGTTGAATCATTTCTCACTAGCAAGCTCTAGCAGCTTTAGTTGGCTGATATTTGTGTTTGCAAGAAGAGTCTTCTTTATTGAAGGAAACACATTTTTAATATTGTTTCCATGTCTTTGTCTCTGGAATACAAAAAAAAACTGTTGGAATTGCTGACCTGAAGCTGTCGTACAGAAGGTAAAACAAATGTAAACAGAATTTTCTATGCCACTATGCAATGCTTTGTGAGATCATCATCTATTCATTTAATTACCAGACAAATGCAATTCAGTCCCATGGGGAAAAAAGCAGAGTGCATTGCAGTAACAACTAAACAACTCTATACAATATAAATTGTTCAGTATTTAGTGTGTCCACACTCATCTTTCTGGAAGACTTGCTACAGGGATACTTTAGTCTTAGTTCAGTCTTGGAAGTTCCAATCACAAACAAATTCAACAGATTTGTAGTCTGGGTCCATTGCCTTGTTCTGAAAACACCTGCAGATGAATGATTTGATTTACTGCTCATTCTTTCAGACCCCATAGCACTGAGGTGTCTTCTTACAGTGGAAGGATGGACAGAAACACCTGTGGGTGCTTTCAGATCTGAAGCAAAAGCGGAGCTTGATTTTTTTCCAATCTCTCTGAAACAAAAGCTTTAAGCTCTGTTCATCTGATGGTATTTAATTAAACATGCATGAATCAAGACAACGCAACAGTTTAAGATCTTGGAATCAGCCTTTTTTTTGTAAATGTGGGGTTTGTATTTAAAGGAGGAGATGACAGTGCTTCAGGTTCACAGTATGTCAGTTCTATGTACCAAACTGACAGTTCTATATTCCATTCTATAATCTGTAATCATAATTTAACTTGAAAATAAATATGGGGGCTCTGACTTTTGCACAGTACTGTATGTAGGTGAATGTTGAGGCTGGATATATAAACTGATGATCACAGGCAGGAAGCCACACATTAGCTATATTAATAATAAAAAGCAGAAGCTACCAAGCAAGGGTCGATACATGAGAGAATAAGAAGAGTACTGGGTGATAATACAGAAGTGGCATATAAACAGAGCACAATAAGAGGTATCAGCACAACACCTCTAGATGTCTTGGGTTAAATGGTTTCTGACTTCTCCTGTGTGTGTAGCAGGTCTCTGTCCTGGCATATGACAATGGCACTGAACTCAGAGTGTAAAAGCTAACACACTCTAGCAGGCGAATGTGCCCGAAGCCTGGCGACGATGCCAAGCAGCATTGTGGAGTGTCTTAGTGTGCCCTGAGGAAAGCCCAGCTGTACCTCATGACCCCTCAGATAGCAGGCTAGCTGGTGTATTGCAGAGTGACAGAAGAGAGAGACCCTGATGCATTTTGCTTCAAATGAATAAGGGACTTGAACCTCAATTCTATAGAGCTCTGACCTGCTAGGAAGTGCTAATAAAAAAAGGAATTAATACATATTTTTAAAGGGCTTGTCATTTATACTCTGGATGTTAAGTCCATTATTGATATTCGTGTGACTTTAGTAGATTAGTTATTCAAAATGATTTCATATGAAAAACTTCATTCCAGAAAGTTAGAGTTATTCACGGCTGCGGTTTTAGGACCCGGACATCTGATCAAAGAAAGATGATGTAGCTTTAAGAAGTATTCAATTGAACGTATATAAAGTTTTAGCCTAAAACATCGTTATCCATGGTACAGAGGTACAGTACATGCAGAGCAAAGGTTTCCCTCAGACTATCCTCCATTTTACCATTAGAGACAATATACACTCAAAATACACATGTAGGGTAACTGGCCATTTTGATTCAGTGATTTTTTTGTGACCCCTGGATCCTGTCACCACCACAATCTGGGGAGGATTTTAGATTTCCCTAATATAACCTGACTAAGATTATGTCTCAGAAGGTGAAGGCCCCCAATTGTTTTTCTTTATATACCACACGGCACATCTCTCCATCAGTGTAAATAGCAAAAAACACAGTAAGCCTGACACTTTGAGTTCCAATTTGGTATACTTTTATTTATAGCACTGAAATTCGATATCTATCCCATATGTGGCAATGTAAAATCAGCCAAATCGAAACTCATGTGTCTTTGCATCAAAGAAGCTCAACATTTGTCGTTATTTCATGCTTTCGAGATCTCAAACAACTGGGCTGATGTTTCTGTGTAAAACCATTATATAAGGAAATGTCAGAACACAGCCATAGGAGCATGTGACAGACAACAGTGTCAAAGAAACGTTAATAGTCTGAAAGCAAAGTTTTAAGAAATCAAGGACAAACTGTGTGCTTGTGGCCGTGCTGGAATAATCTGCCCTTTTACAGTAAGCTCAAACACACTCTGATACCACTCCTGATAAGCCACTGGGACAAGATCGCTTCTGTGATGCTGATGAAAATGAAACTGAAACTGAGACCTGCCTTCCTTGCATGAGAGGGCCACATCAAGTTTTACTTATTTGCGCTTATGGGTCAGTTTAGGGTCAGAGCATTTAACACCAGATATCGGTGAAAAGATTTTGTTAACAGCCTGACAAGCATATTTGGTGATAAGATCAGATTTAGGATGCTTTTGCCTGCTGTGTGAACATGTCTTAAATGGCTTTGTTTAACCTACATCTCATATGGAACGTTCTGAAAAATCTGTGGAATTCATTTATTTAGAATAAAAAAAAACTGCTTCATGCTTCATTCTTTCAAAAACCCGCTACCAGTGGCAGCAGAACGCTTCAATTACCCACATCTTCAATTACTGTGCTACAGACCGTATGCAGTAACAACACTCTTTCTTACATCAATATGATAAGATAGCTGTAGACTAAATGAGAGTGTCCCTGACTGGTACATGTTTCTTTAAAATGTTAACAGTGTTTACATAGTTCCTCAAAATGCTTCCTTCAAACACTTAAAATCCTCTCCTCCTCTCTTTTGAGGTTCTGTTCACCTTAAACTGTCTAGTCTTTCATCTTGGTTTTATGAGACACTTATGGGGCAGTACACGTGAGAACCTTACGAGAGACGTTTCCTATACTTGTGTCCCATACACGGTTTGAAGACCAAAAGGAAGAGCACTCGCTCCAGCGCAATGAATAAATTATAATTCACTGAAGAGGGAAAAATAATACTTCTACTTCACAGCATGATCACACATCACTTAACGCTTTTTCTGTGATGGCAGCACTTTGGTAAGCTATAATCTGGCCCCTACACTTTACATAAGCATCTTAACATGCTAGCTTTGACAGCACGCTGCACTACACGTCGTTCTTAACGTGTGTGTTTACAGGCAGGGTTCCCTTCGCTGTTGTGTGTTTATACTCGGCGCATGTCCTGGTCCAAGGCAGCCGGGGCTTGCCCTGTAACCCAGCCTGAGGGAGGCAGTGTGGGAGGCAGGAAGAGCACGGCTCTTCCCCCTGCCTTCCGGTGCTCTCTCGTCCATGCATTAAACATCAGCTGCCACTCAAACTTTAACTGCAGGTTCACAGTGTAATTGCTTCCTATTTTAGTGAGGCCCATGCCAACTGCATAGCAATGAGACAACAGCTGCAGACACATACAGGAATATGCATGCGTATACACACATACACATACAAATGTTAGCGCAGGCTTGTGAGGGTCTCTCTCTCGCTCTCTCGCTCACTCTTGCACATACAATTCGCAATTAGAGTGTGCTTTCATTAAATTGGATTAATGTAATGCATCAGCTGCTCTGTGAGAGGTAATGTTACTGTCAGGCATGTGGATGGACGCATATACCATTTTAACCAATTGAGTCTCAAACTTGCCTGCCCGTATCATCAAATACAGAAAAAAAGACCAGAAAACACAAATAATCAACTTTATTGAATCATTATAGGATCATTCCACCAAAGCAGTTTAAAGTCAGAGTTGAAAGCACATGTATGCACTTTAACTGGCCATGCTCAAGTGCCTAGGGAGTATAACAGAACTACTTAGGGACCCTAAGGAATGCAATGCAGTTGTTGTGTTGTTTACTAAATTTAGAGGTTATTGTTTGGAACAGACACATTCCAATGGAATGTATGGAAATTGTTTATTGGAATATATTGTCACAAATATACTATGATTAGTAATTTTAATTAACATTTGCCTATAAGTTCCCAAATATGAGGCACTGTGAATGTCAGGTCCATTATACATTTTATTAAAGCAAATTATGAAAACACTGGTCAGTACATGAGACGCAAACACAGCTTTGTATTTACATTTACAGCATTTAGCAGACACCCAGTACAGGAGTACAAGAGTGCTAAGTGTTCAGTCAGAGAATGAAGAGAATGAAGTGCCAGTACTGAAACCTAGAAAGTAAATAAATAGTTAAATACAGCAAAGTGCCCTACCTAGAGTGCTTATACCTAGACTGAAGATAAGTTCAGCTCAAGTGCACTACAATAAATGTTAACATATCGTCGCTGTCCAATGAAAAACATGTATCTCCATTTTTGTTGATTTTGACTTTTATGCATCGTTTGAACGCAGCACTTGACAGTTATGTTGTGTGAAAATTTTATGAGGAATTGACTAACAGAAATTGCTCAAAACTGCCTGGATAAAAAGTCTGGTTCCATTGACTTGCATTCAAACTACACTAGGTTTTTGGCCTCTCCTGTAAAGCTGCAATTTTGGAGATACCTGCTTGTCATTGGACAGCGACGATATACTTCTATACAATAGAGGACAGTGAGGAACAAAGATATTTATTCTGATACAGAATAAAACTCCTCAGGTTATTTACAGTCACCCACTATTATATGTTATAAAAGTAATTCCAGACTATAGAAAGAAAAAAATATTCCTTTGGAAAGGAACTGCCCAGGGAGTAGAGAACACATTTTTTTACTTCACAGGAAGTTGCAGGAAAGTTTACCCATCTGTCATGGCATGTCTATTAAACATGCCTGCTTGATTATGACACTGTAGGGAGCCCCGAATTAATGTCAGCTGCAGTTCCCTTAACCGACAGGCTGTGCTCAAGTGGGTAGGGAATGAAACAGAACTGCTTATGGCCACTGTGGAATGCAATGCAGCTTATGTGTTGTTTCCACTAGTTGGGGGGTGGGGGGGTTGTCTGGAGCCGACACCTTCCAATAGAAAGTACACTTGCCTTCATTTTTCAGAATCCCACAAATTGTTAGAAACTTGCTTTAGGATAAATTCATTTTATTAACATATGTTTCAAGAAATTGTTTTTATATGATTAAAATCAGTGCCCGAATTGTTTTGAGAGGGATCATGTATATACTATAAGGAATCAAACCAATAATAGCCCTTATATAAAATGTGAAAAAAAATTGTGCATCATCCAAAAAAGCAGCATTCTGCTTCTTCTTTCTCCATAATTACAGCAATGTACAATGGGTTCAGGGTCCCAAAATCTAATTTCTGTGGAGTCCCTATAAATAAGCTTTCTGGTGAGCTTCTATTCTCTGAATTCTTTCCAAACGTAGAGATACAGCATTGGTTCACCTCAGGGTGGAGCTGTAGCAAGATGGTTCACCAAGTTGATCCTTCATCATCTGGCAACTGTAACTATTCCTGGGATACCTATTATAACCCTGTAAATTTGCCCAGTTCCCCAAAAGGTTGTTATTTCGAGCTGCTTAGAGAAGTAAAATGGTACTGATGTAAGATCTCAGTCAATATGTTGAAGAGTTCATTGAAAAACTAGGGATGTTTCCAAACAAAGAATTGTTAGACCAAACCTTTTGCTGCCACTAAAGCTACCATCACCACCTTTATGGCAAGTGAGTTAGCAGCCAACCAACATGGGACACCCCCAAATACCAGTGGGAATTTTGCACTCTGCTGAGGTTAAGGTCAAGGTATAATTTTAGTTTGGGTGCTTCATACCTGCTAACAAATATAGCAACATCAACATGTGTGTGTATGTGTGCATGTGCTTTAGGGAGGGATGCATGAGCACTGCATGCAGGCCGTCAGTAAAGCACATGATGAGTCGATGCTATTAATTTCTGTTGTGATAGAAGCCTCCATTATCTGCTGAAAATGCATTGCCACATTGTTATCAGGATGCTGCTATGGGCCTATTTAATCCATTAGAGAGGAAAAAGTGCCCTGTTCTGTTGCTCTCTGATGGAGTTGATTATTACTGGATCTCAGCACGCCCAAGCAGCAGTGGCTCCTATACAAGCATGCAAGCACCCAGACCTTCCCTTCACATTACAACCGAGCAGTACGGCCTTCTACATATTCATAGAGAATTTTTTACATATTCTACATATTCATAGGGATAACAACTCAGTCTCTCGCTCTTTCTCTCTCTCTCTCTCTCTCTCTCTCTCTCTCCACCCTCTCTCTACTTTCTCTTAATCACTTATACACACAGTTCCGCAAACACTCAGCACTCCAGTTGCAGACATTACAGCCTCACACACACACACACACACACACATAGCTGCTGATGGTGTAACCAACAGCAAGAAGCTGAGAGCTGGGAGTTGAAAAAGTCACACTTTCGATTCTTGTGCCCATGGGTTTGTTTGTCTTTCTCTCCAGTTCTTTTTATTGTAGTTTTATTTTCTCTCTGAGAAAAATCTGTCCTGACAAGATTATAAAAATAAATAATGATTAAAAAAAAGATTGGTGAGGGAAGCCAAACGGTCACTGTGGTCCTCCTGCATCTCTGTGCATGTTTACACAGAACAGGAGTTGTATGATTAGTTCAGACAGAGTCCTACAGCATTAGAGCCCAGCGCCAAGAGGAATGTCTTTACGTGTTATGTGCCTGGAAACTATATGTCGACTATCTCAGCAGACGTCACTGGTTTAACACTAACCTACTGAACTCCCATTCGCTTTATGTGAATCTAATGTATATCGACATCATACTGCACTTTAGATAGCACAACCTGATTAGCGCAGAATCTCCACTGGCCTGCTGCCTCGTGCAGAACTGACTCTAAAATTCTTCTCCTGACTTTTCAGTGTATCCATGGAAACATACAGGATTAACCTGAGAAACTTCTTATACACTGTAATTCTTGTCACAATCTCAGGTCCAACACTAATCACCTTGTCCAACCTCCCAGAACTTAATTGCATGCAATGGGCGATTGTGCCTTTTGTTGAGCTGCCCCTCGCCTTTCTAATGCCCTTCCTGATTGTCTGGGGGTTCCACAGACTCTGACTCAATCCACTGCAAAGACATTTTTACTTAGATAGACCTGTTCTTCAATGCCATAGTGTGAGATTTATTATTATTATTATTAGTAGCAGTAGTAATTCATTCATTCATTCATTCATTCGTTTATTTATTTATTTATGTATTTATTTATTTATTTAGCAGCAGTAGCATGGTGGTGCAGTCAGTAGCACTGTTGCCTCACAGCATAGGGCCTGGCTTTAAATGCCTGTGTGCTGCATGTTAAATGCCTGCATGCTGCATGTTCTCCCTGTGTCCAAAGACATGTAGTCAGTCAAGTTGGAGATACTAATTAGCCCCTGAGGATGTGCGTGCGTCTGCCCCGAGATCCACTTGTGACCTGTCCAGTGTGTATCCTTCGGCAACCTATGTGCCTCGAGTATAAGCAGTTTGATGAATAAATTATTATTATTACTATTATTTATTTTTATTATTTTTAATAGTGTTGTAGGCTGAGTGGCTGGCCTATGCAGCATTTCCATTGTTGTGACATCACTTCTATGTCAAATGCAAGGTACACTGTTGCAGTACACGGTTGCATTTCTACCGCTGTTTTCAGAAGGAGCAATCAGATATTATAAATCATGTGAGTTCCATAGACAAAGAGCCCTATTCACTGGCTGTATAGACTGGTACGTGAACAGTGCATTTGGAAAAGATTAAATGCATCCATGGCTATGACATCACAGATTCAGGACAGTTTGCTTCTACATGTAATTTTTTTATATTTGGACTCTATACACAAGCGAGTAAATAACACAGTTACAATGTTGCACAGACTACGTCAACTTTTATTGTACAAGCAAGAAAATGTTCTATAATATGACACCAGTAAGAAGTCATTCCATAATCCATAACCACGAGGGCAGTTTAAATAAACAGGCCAGTTGTGATTTATATTTTCCATCCCTTCTCTGTCCCCATACTACCTAGTCTCATCACGTTGCATTCCCCCTCAGTCTATTCAGCATTCTTTTCGAAAAGCGATTGTGGGGAAAATTGTGCTGATTCTGCTTGTTGTTGAAGTTTGAGCAATCGGACGGAAGGACTTTTCCTCAGAAAGGAAATATTGTGGAATTGAATGACCTATTCACTGTCTCTTGCTCTTACGCTCACTGTCTCTCCTGCGGCCAGCCTTCCGCCCATTTGCCTGCGTTCAGTGCAAAAGCAGATAGAGTTGTGAGTAAACACGAAAACAGAATGCACAAAGCCTACCACAGAAGGACACACAGTGCATTCGGTCAGCATACAGAAGCAAACTGCATATTCAACTGTTTGCTGGAAGCAGGGGATGAGATATGGAGAAGGGAGAATAAGGGCGGAGGAATGCATTTGTTTTTGAGCTTCCTAAATAAAATGCAGCAGAGACGTAACTGAAAGCGAAAGCATTTTTCTGTCAATATTTAGAGAGAAGGAAAAGGAACTGGAGGCACTGGTGTTTATCAGGAGGAGCTCATCACCGCTCCTGGTGCCTCTTTAACAATGTGCCTCCAGTGAGATAGACACGCTCCACACCCTGCTGGGCCAGTCATAATAGGATTCTAATTGTTTTTCGCATCAGCATTATGCCACGATTTATTAGCAGCAAATTAATAGATGTGTTCACAAACAACTGATCAAAGATATCACTGTGCTTGACGTCTTTGTGTTCCATCTTGGCGAGGCACATTTCACCAAGCCTCTGAAACAAAAAGCACTTGAAAGCTAATTGCATTTGAGGGAAACAGCTTACATTTGGTAGCAGCAGTTCTTCAGGTCTGGAGCTAAAAGTAGGGTCTGAATCACAGCTATGGCATGTCCCTTTTTCCTACAGTGTGCTTTTCTCCTTCAAACAGACCTGACAGTGCAATTATTACCATCACTGGCACTTAAGCAGAAATGTGCAATCCTCATCTTCGTTGGTGATGGGGAATTTGTAATGATTTTTTTTAAATAAGTGTTTTTTACTCGGCTAGAAATGTTTAACATACTGTCAAAACCATGTCCTACACCTCACCTCCTTGTTTCTACCCACACTGTTTAGCATATCAGCTCCACTTACCATATAAGTGCATGGTGTAGTTCTACACTTACGAGCTGTAGTCCATCTCTTTCATCAGAGTGTCATTGCAGTGCCAAGAATGATCCACCACCCAAACAATAACTGCTCTGTGGTGGTCCTGTGGGGGTCCTGAGCACTGACAGACAATAAATGAAGTAAACAATATGTATGGAGAGAAACAGACAGACTACAGTCTGTAATTGTAGAACTACAAGGTGCTCCTGATGTAGCCTTTTAGAAAACATGACATCTTCATTCATTTCATGTCCAATCATGTCCATTCACAAATTACTCATTCATTTTCAGAGGATATTTGTGAGGACATTAGCTATAAGATAATCCACTTGCATAAGAAAAATCCACTTGCTTTTCCCAAAAAGGGGAAAGTTTATAAAATAAAAAGAAACAAAGAGTTTTAAAATCTAAAACAATCTAATTCTTATCTAAAAACAATCATAAAAGGATATAGAAAAAGGGGTAATACCAACCAGGGAAGACGTGTTAGACTTCCCTTAGATAAACAATACCAAAGCTTTCATCTTTAAGAGAGAGAAGCAGAAACCCAGGCTCCACTCTTACTACAGTTCTGAAGAATCCACAGGTATTTCTGAAGATGGAAATATCAATAAAAGGACCAAAAAAGAAGAACATTTTAAAAATGCAGCAGCTGGTCCTCTCAGAGCAATAGACTGCCCACCCCAGAGTCCAGACCTGAAATAAATTGGAGCAGAAAATGCAACCAACTTCAGTTACTGAACCGCAAGATGTGGAAAAATTCCGTGCAGGTCTCTGGGAACGAATGGAAGCTCTAATAAAGACAACATTTAACATTATATTCTATTGTTGAAGCCTCTGTGTCTGTTAATGTTAAATATGTTTACTTGTACTTAATGACTGTTAGAGGAGGGAATTAAATAAAGAGTGGTATATATACCCCAGACATCTCTACTAAATAGTGCACTGAGATATTTTAAGCTGGCATTGCTGACAAAGGCATTCAGTCATGTACACACAGCTTGTATAACCATTACACTTCTTTACTCATGCTGTATAAAATACAGCAAAATAATTGAATTATCATTTATTTTCTATTGGATTTGATTTATTCATAAGCATGTTTACTGAAGTGCAAAGTACATTAAATATAAATTTCGATTAGGCCGGTCTGTAATTAGTATAATAGTGTTTCATTGTTGATGTGATTATGTAAAAAGTGAATTCTTGGGCCATCATTTCAACATGTAATGTATGCGCATATCCACAGGCTATGTCTGCTTACAGAAGACAGTAACACAGATATGTGTGTGTGCAAGCATTGTGGAATGGAGAGATTGTTATAGCCGTCAAGAATTTTTTCCAAGTTTCTCATTGTATATAATGCTGACTGATCTCTTAGATATTCTTGGCATTATTTCACCATGCTACCTTTTCTGTTGGATAAAAATGGAAGTACTTCAGGTAACTTTTAGGTCAACTGGTTCCTAGGGTTTCAAAATCAAAGCAATAAAACCTAAAGTTGACCTCTGATCCTCTATTTTTTGTTTGTTTGGCTGATTGAGCCATTGAAGCATGCAAAGCCAATGGTTATTTTTGGTACTGTGAGAACCTAAAGAAGTAGGGCAAGCTCCAGCATCAAAACGTTAGATATAAGTTATTGGTGAATAAGGAG
Organism: Prochilodus magdalenae; assembly: GCA_024036415.1. Taxonomy (NCBI): domain Eukaryota; kingdom Metazoa; phylum Chordata; class Actinopteri; order Characiformes; family Prochilodontidae; genus Prochilodus; species Prochilodus magdalenae. The sequence goes on along the minus strand of JAMWET010006928.1, from coordinate 231,481 downwards.
CCTTGGCTTTTACAAGCCAAATAATGCAAATTAGTGACAGGCTAATCTATGTACTGTTGATGATTGGATGCTTGTTACAAATTCTAATAAATTACAGTTTAAATCTTGAGAAGTTTGTCTGTCTGTCCAGGGTCTGTCTTACAGTACAGTGTTTTTCTACCCAGATTGCCTTAAGCATAAGTAGGTGTAAAAGCAGGTGAATCTGGAAGAAGATGGAATATCTGTGATGGAACATCACTGACAGAAGTTACTTAACCATCTGGCATGTCACTGTTGTACTCCAGTAGTTATCAGTCACACCTAGTATTAATGTTTGACATTTTACAGTTACCCTCCATAGCTAATTCCTATTATAACAGAGTGATGTTAGTTATCTATAAGGTAAAACAGTTGCTGGTAATGTGTATGCTGCATAAGGAGGGTGACCAGATTTTCCTGTTTTTATTGGTGAGTCATCATTATATACAGCATGTCCATATTTTTCAACCTCACCACAAATGTCTTTTAAGACACAAGGGGTGAGGTTACAGGACTTGAATTCCACGACCAGGTGATGGGTAGGCTAATCTGTATAGGCTTATAACAATATAGCCTTGAATGTAGCTCGCACGCCACCTACAAATTGTACACCACTAACTACATCCTCTTTTCAGCCAACCATGTATGATATATGACATATGTTAATAGCAGTCGTCTCTGTCTCTCCAGAAATGTAGTTAGCCCAGGGGCTTGTTTAGGCTCAAACTAATGGGCTATAGCCACAGGCTTTTTTTCTGGAGCTATGGGTGTCTTTTTACTGCCAAAATATTTATCATTAATTATGGGCTCGTACAAACCCCGAATAGTTTATGGTAACCATATCCCTGCCTAAGCCTCTAGTAATTAGTGATATTTCAGAAACTTTTTACTTGCTTTTTAATTTCTTCAAAGCAAGGAGGGACTAATCTCACAGTGTCCCAGTTTTCATTTCAGAAATCTGGACACCTTATGCATAGAGTTTGTGTTGTGCTGTCACTTGTGTTTGTACTATAAGTTGTCATTTTGATGAAAGTGGGGAAAGTGTTTTCTGCATTTGCAGCTGCTTTTCTTTGCAGTTTTCAGCTCCAGATGCACAGGCTCCTTTTTGAGACCTGAAACCCCCTCACACTGCAGCCACAATAATAACCCAGAAGCTGCTTGGTGCCCCCGGGAACAGCAAATAAGCAACTGAATACATAAAGTGTACATGTACCTTCTCCTCAATGGTAAAAGTTTGCATACATTTATTTAAAGAACAATACATAGATCTAAAAGCACCAGATTGGCTTGGTTACAAGTCATCGAACCTTTTATTTTGGTATTATATAGAACCTTTTCAGCAGCCTTAGCTCAAACTATGACATCTGAAGGAGTCTGTTAGTTATTTGCCAAGCTCGTTGTTGAACAAAACCATGTTCTTTTACAGGGTATGCTCCTCAAGTCTCCTAAGACCCATACAGAACTTTACGCCTTGTTGGGATTTCAGAAATTGTATTTTACATCTTCTTTGTCACAGAGGGCTCCCAGACTTTCTATTTCTAGTCTCCCGCATCATATAGTACAAGCCCTTTGCTACTCTGTAACATATTCATGCCTCCATGGAGACAAGTACAGTATGGCAATATGGTGAAGCAATAAAACAGCCTACATGAGATCATCCAAGTCCAATGTGGAGTGCAGTACATGATTCACATCTGATGGAGGCCAGTGTGCTCAAGGACAGATCCAGATGTTTCCATGCCTTTTTTTTTTTTCTTTGTAACTGAAGGCTCACTTTCTGGTTCCCTCATCTGCCCCCACCTATAGAGGACATTTCCAAGTGTCTGTAGCCATGAACGTGGGAACCACTTAGCAAATGACACATATGGAGGTCATATCATCGAAGGCAAATTTCAGGATGTCTTCGTATCAGCAAGTGCTTTACTTCCATTAAACGTCCTTTGCTCTCCGTAGGCCTACATCAAGACATCTAGAAGTAAATCGCTCACGTAGGAAAAGAGTAAGAAAGAGAGAGAGAGCAAGAGAGAGAGAGAGAGAATAATTCACCCGACAATTTCTCTGGCTCGCGTAGATGTATTAGTTGGGAATGGGCGAGTTCGCGGCAGAAGTAAGGAATTTAGAGTGGGTTAATTAAAAAGTCAGGCGCTAATCTTAATTTATGAGCTATATCTGAAGGCGGGGAGAGTGTGCGCGAGAAAGCGAGAGCAAGAGAGAGAGAGAGGAAAAAGGGGAGCAGACGTTTGATCTTCCTATTAGAAGTTAAAAGTGAGGCCTGTCGGGCGATTTTCGTGTTGAATTCATTTGCACTCTCGCGCCTCAGCCTTCGCTTCTGGGGGTTATCAGTGGGGAATGTGATACCCCCTCTCTCTCAAACACACACACACATATGCATGTGCTCCTCACACACTCACTCTTCACCTCCTGAAAGCTGCTCTTGTGATAAAAGTGTAGCAGTGTTTGGGGAGGTGGCAGGGGGAGAGAGAGGAGTGCTGCGAGCTTTGATCAGAGTGGAGAGAGAGTGACAGTGACTCGTACGCGCATGCTGTGTTGTCATCTTTGCACTGCGGGGAGGAAAAAAGAAAAAAAAAAACAAGAAGAAGACGACGACAACAGCACGAGCGTTAGCTAATGCAGACACCACAGTGATCCGTCGCGCGCCAGTCTGACTCCTCGAACCCTGCAAAGAAACCCGCTCATGCCGGCCGAGCCAAGCTGCAAATCACATGCAGAGAGGAGACGGGGCAGTATCTGCCCTGCTCAGCTGCAGCCTGTCTCGACTCGTCTCTTCATTTGCTCGGGCTCGTTTTCAGTAGGCCTAGTTACAGCCTCCGTATGCATTTTGCTCACAAATTGATTGTCTCCTTCCATCGCTTGCCGCTTCCCAGTCAATTAAGCAGGAAAAGCAGTGCTGGAGTTCCTTCTACAGCCATTAAAAAGTAAAAAAAAAAGTTTTCACTCTTCCAGACAGGAACTAAAAGTCAAAATGGATCAAGCTCTGTGAGAGAGTGAAGAGAACAACAGACACACACACACAAAAAAGCCATACAGAGCCGTATAACTACCTTTCTCCCTCAGGCCTGGGGCCAGACAGCCATACAGCCTCCACAAATATCTCTTATGACTTATTGAGAAGCGGATTTCTACCGCTGCACTGCAACTTCCACTTTTATTTTGAAGGATGAGCTCCCTTCTCATTCAACGCTATGAAATCTCTCTTCAGGATGTCACCGGTGATTAGCGTCAGGCCAAGTGTTTCCTCGCGAAGATCATCCCTTCTCTCCAGATGGCCATATTTCTCGCCTCAGCCAGGCCTAACTTTACCTTTTCACTTTATGTCTCTCTTTTCTTCACCTCTCTCTGTTCTCGTTCTCATTTTTCTTCAGCTCTCAGCAGACTTACAAAAACGCAGACGTATGATTCCAAGGCATAGATTATCCATTACCCAGAAAGAGGATTCCATATGAAGTCCATATTTTATTATTTATATATGCCTAGTGATGTCAGTTTGGAAAAAGTGGACATCTATTATTAGACAGACACAGTGACCATATGATGTGAGTAATGAAACTGGGTGGAAACGTGAAACATGAGATTTGTGTTGAATAGAGGATTGAAGAAATGGACATTTTTTCCAGAAACTAAGCAGTTTTTTTTTCTCTTAAAGATTCATATCGTCTTACAGAAGATGACATCATCACTTTCCTAGTCCAAAATCACTAAAGCACATAACCGGTAATGTTGATGCTGACACATCTGAATGACATTGTATTACATGCCGTGGCCAAGTTCTTTTTCCTTGACATAAAAGACAATTAGATTCATTGACGGGTACTAAGGCATAGGCTGCGTCTAGACTTCTTTTCTCCAGAGTAAAAGGGAAGGAAGCAGCAGTTCTCAAAATCCACAGACATGTATTCATAGATGGCGCGTTTTCCACTTCAGCCCTTTGCCAACATATCAAAGTTAATTGGGGGTTGGGGAGCAGTATTTATACCCTGACATACAATAAGTCATGAGATAACTGATTATGAAGTGACTTACCTCAGGGGGTGGCTTGGGAACATCAGCATGGTGTTGAATGGTGCCCAAATGGCAGGGCAACATGAATTATCAGAGTTTAACAGGATTTCTCAATTAGTACCCATATGGGCTAGAATCTAATTACCCACCAGCTAGCTCTCCACATCACAATGTAACTAAATAGTCATAAACAATTGTTGAGTCTTAGCTGTGAAAGGTAATTCCCCATGCTCTGGATTGAATGTTGGAACAGCTCCATGCTGCACATTACTCTTTTTTCCATCTTTTTTTCAAGTCCAGTCTTATTAGAGGTAAGTTACCCAGACCAGTATTCCAGCAATATAGACTCCAAAGTGGCGTCTTTATTTTATATAACTATGCTGAAAGTCTGCAACCCTAGCTAAAGAGTTTAGTTCCACCACTGATCTAACAGACCTGATACGGCTAATGAAGGCCTTCTAAACACTTGAGCCAAGCATGTTGGATCTGAACTCTCTAGGATGGTAGACTTGTAGGACCAGGAATAAGCACGCCTGCCTTGCATCTTAAAGCTGAGGATAAACACTTGATCTATAACTGCAGCTACAATTCCTTTTAACTTATCCACAAGTGTAGAACACACTAGAAGCAGAAAATCTATTTGTATAAGAAGCTGAAGTGCTGCACACTTGGCTGCCTTATGCAATACAGTAATTAATATGGTCTTCATTTAGAAGAAATTAAAAGCCATTTCATGTTGTCACTTGTAATGTGAGTGTAAAATGGCAAATTAGCAATAAGATACAATTCTATATATGTTACTGTATTATAGCTGTTATAAAAAGCAGCCAAACTCATGGAGTTCTTATTAGCTATGGACAATTTTCAGGATGAACTCACATCAGGTCTGTGATGAACCCTCTTTGACTTGAAAGACAACTCTTTTCTACAGCATTTTTGGCCATTACAGCCGAAGCTCTGAGCAAAGAGGTCCAAAACCAGTTGCATCTGCTATTAATGAACACTATTTGATATGTGCTTAGTGTCCAGGAGCAACGTTGCCTTTCTGCTGAAAATAGAAACTGATGTAAAAAAAATGTCCCCCTCTGTACACTTGCTGCTGGTGACCATGTGCAGGACAGTGGACAGTACTTCAGTTTATTTATTTATCCCTCTGCCACATCAAGACAAGAGTTAAAAACATATTTTGGACTTTTAACTGACATTGGATATTAGATTAAAGTGCCTTATTTATGTAGCCATGATGGACAGTGTTGCAGGGGTGTGGCTAACATGAAACTCTAAAATTGTTTTCTTCCTTTTTCTTATTTTAAATTGAAATAATAAATAAAAAAATATGTGTTTATAAGAATAAGTGTATGTGTCACACTTCTGGGTTCTCCTTCCAACTCCTGAACTTCATTTCCCAGAATACATCACCCCGTGACATCATTGTCACATGTCTGTCTGAGTCACACTTTTTCTGATCATCATCTCCTGAGTTCTAACACCACACACCTGTTTGCAATCACTCTGTTTGCTCTTAAACCCCTTTATCACTCCCTCCTGAAGTATTGCTACACTGTTGTGTACAGTGCGGTCACTCTCTTTTGATTGTCTCGTTTGCTTACTTGGTTTTGATTCTGTTTTGTACTTTGACTTTCGCTTCTGGTTTTCACTTTAGACTTTGCTGCCTTAATTGCTTTCCAATTTTTCTTTCCAATAAACCTGGCTTTGCTTTTAGCTCAGTGAGTGTCAAGTTTGTTAGTCATTACAGCATGATAAATCTAAATATTTCAAATTTACTTGTAAATTTACTTGTAAAACAATAATTATATATAACATAATTCTATAATTATATTTTTACAGTTTCATGCAAGGGCTTAGGCTTTGGACAGCCACCGTCTACTAGAAAGTACCGAAAAGTAACAATACACTTATATGAGGAAGTCAATAGAAATTGTGTAAAAAAAAAACACAACTGACTTTTAAACAGTACTCTACCAAAGATTTCTCATTATTGTACAGTATCTCCACATAAATAATCTCTACCTACACATCCAACTAAACTACACGTCATCCATTATAAATGTCTTGGCCAATATCCTACTGGAGCTTTGTTAAATGCTGGATTGTGACTAGCGATTAAATCTGTGTATCTGTATTTGGCATTCAAACAGTCAAATAGATTTGAAACTATTCCAGACAAATGCGATTCCAGTCTAAACAGTATTTTGGAAGGATTCAGCCTGATAATAATGCTCAGTGTACTAATGATGAGTGGCATTTTATTGGCTACAAGGACGCAATTGACATTATACCCCGCATGGACTAGAAACAAGCCATTATAGGCAGCAAAATCAAGAACCTCTATAAGCCAGTGTTCTTAATAGCAGGTCTCCTTCAGTTAATAATTCATGCTGGGGGCTTAGCCACAATAATAGCTCGGCCAAAGACATGCTATCTATATCAAAGGTCTTATGGGGGGAAGGGAGAACGCTAGATATAAAGAGAAATATGAAGAAGATAGGGAGGGAGCTCTTGCTCTCTGATGTGAGCAGAGTGTCAGAGATTTAGGCCATTTTAAGCACCTCTGCTCAGTACAAAGTGTAGCATGGCTTTGAGGTCAGAAGGCATCAACCAAGTCTCGCTTCAATCCACACAATACATAAATAAGTGAAATGGCAGACCAGCAGACGAGATGCGAGCACTGCAGCAGCCTCGGGCTACTTCAAAGCAGGGAGAAAGAGAGAGAGAGCAAACGTAAAAAAAAGAAGAGAAAGAGGAAAAAAAAGAGAGCAGCAGGAGGACCAGAGCACACACACATATGACCTGGTTAGTGTTCAGCTGTTTTGTCCACTCAGTAACATCCCAACACACATATACTTGCACTAGAGAAAATATGTCTTCATGGAAATGCATGGATTTCACCCTTTTATATGATGGTGAGACATTGACAGGGGGTCTTTGGTACATCTATTCCTCACACATACTAACCTCAACTCCAAGAACATTAGGCCGTATATGGAATGATAAAAAAGCTTTTACAACTTTTATCTGTATTTAAACATAAATCATACAGAGACAAGACATTTAATGTTCACCTTATCAATATAGTGCTTACCATATAAACCTTATCAGTGGTCAAGTGTAAATATGTGGTTGGTGTAGCTCAGCGGGTAACACCACTACTCAGGATGCCACCTCTACATGTGGGAGACTGGGGTTCGAATCCCAGTCTGGGTGACTATGCTGAGCTACACCAATAAGAGTCCTTGGGCAAGACACCTAACACTACACTGGCCTGTACTACAGTTAACCTTGTAAGTCACTCTGGATAATAGTGTCAGCTAAATGCTGTAAATGTGCTCATTCTGGACTGATGCCTGAACAATACAAGATCCAGAAACACTGTGAAATATTAAACTGGTTTGGGAATCTTGCCTGGCATTTGAAAAGACATCCAGGAATGACAATGCCCTTTATAAGCAAGGACAGATTGAGGTTTACCACTTCACCAATAAATACACAGAAGTAAATAACATCATCATTAGAGAATGATCATCATCACTCTTTGAGAGAAATCTTTGTGTATAAAGGCCAAGGCCAAAAAACCCATGAACAAGCTCCTTAATCGGCACTAAAAAACTGGCATGCTTCGTGATAGATATCACCACATGAGCTCAGGAATGTATGGACAAGCTGTTTATCACTTCATCCTAGACTTTCCTTCACACAGTCTAAATCTATCTCTGACCGAAAATGTGTAGCACATTGTGAAGCTCAAAATCAGACCACAAAGGCTGTGTACTACTGTGCAGCAGAGGGCTTGGATAATGGGAGAGCTGAAAAAAAAACCCTCCTGCTTTCAAAACTGGATCAATTTATGTCTTTAGTCCCCAAATGATTAGTAAGTAAAAGGAAAGGTGATGTAACCCAGTGGTAAACATGGTCCTGTTGTAATTTTTTCCCAGTTTGAAATGAGCATATGTAGCATCCTGGCTTGCATGAGGGTGCTGGGGACACTGGAAGCAGAGAGACACAGAGCTTACCTTTTATATAACAAACAGGCAGGCTAAGCTTTTCAGCTTGTTTAACTACAAAAGGATTCTTTCGCCTGTGACTTTTTGTAAGTCTTGCAGTTTCCCTGGAATCTGGCCATCCCACTTTGGTGTATGACAGTCTACTGAGAGAAGACAGGAACATTGATAGGCTGACAAGGCACAGGTTAACACCATAACCAACTCAGCCCATAGATCTCATGGGTAACACTTAACCCTACTGAGGCCCGGGCAGCCATCCTTCCCATAACCTCTCCCCCCACAACCAAACCCACAGTCTTCCAAGTTCCAACTTAAATGGCTATAAGGCCAGATAGCAACAAATGATCCCCACATTGACATTGCTAATGTAGTGGAGCCACTGTAGTGGCATGTGGTCAGAACACAGGGTGAAAACATGCCCCAGAAGACTGTATCAGAAGATGAGGCTTGCCCACCTAATGGCTAGGCACTTCTTCTCAATGACACTGTGCTTGGCCTTAGAGTGTGTACTTAGAGTGTACTTAGAGAATGCAGCAGCAGAACCTCAAAGAGAACCACTTTAATCTTTAATCTGCTGGACCGGTTCTGGTACACCATTTTTAGTGAGACCAGTCAGCTGACACATCTTAAATAACTGCCAGTCAGCCTTGAGTACTGTCTTGTCTCAATTTTGGTCTTGAGACAAGCTGCAGTCACAGCCTATCTATTTAGCTATTTAGGGATCCACCTGTCTTTGACCCAAGTCCAAATGTCGAAGCCCACCTATTTGGGTCGGCCATGAGTTCAGCTCCTCCCAATGACTTAGGACTCCATTCAGATGCTTAATATTCTGCTGCCAATAATTGCTATATATGATTATGCCATCTATGTAGGCATGGGCATATGCACAATGAGGGTGGGGAATTCAGGCTGTGACTTGTTAAAACATATCCAGTGCTCCAAACAAATTGAACAGGAATGTGGGGGGTCTTTTCATGGGATCTGCCAATGAAAGATGTCTATTTTAAACTTTTTTATAGTCCACTCAAAAGCAAACAGTCCCATCAAGTTTGGAGGCAAACCCCACATGGCTGTTCCAGTTACTGTGTTACTCCTTGATTATGTGGATAAGCAATATGGGTGTCTGTGTACAATTATGCCAGAATGGATCTCAATATGGTTCTAAGTAAAAACGTCTAGGTTTCAGTGTTTTCAGCCTTTATTCTTTGGGACAGAAAAAGCTGGTCACCAAAAAGTATGATCAGGTTTTGTGAGTACCCAATTCAGATCTCTCCAGAACCAGTGTCGCAAGAGAAACAGAGACTGTCTTCCTTCATGGTTTCAGGAGGAGGTGATATATTGAAAGGAGGAAGGTGGTCTCTGTTTCTCTGGTGACCCTGGTTCTGGAGAGTGCTGAATTGGGTCTTAAAGTACCCACAAAACATGAGCTGGTCACCACAATGGTCTGGAGTATCATTAAGTTCTGTGGGTACTTTCAGACACAGTTGAGCTCTCCCAGACTATTTAGTAGTATATTTGAAATGTCCTGTTTAACAATATAAAGGATGCCCATTGGTCTCCACTCATACAACTCTGGAAATAAATTAGAGACCACTCCAGTTTCTTCTTAAATCAGCATCTTCACATGTACAGCAGGCTTCTATTGAGGAACAGAAAGTTCGATTCTAGCTGTACTGGCAGATACAGTGAGCATCTGGTTCATAAGAACGAGGTCAAGCAGCAAACACAACGGACAACACAGCTACAGACTGGCAGAGGGCAAAAACCACTCTCTGCTGACCGTGATGAGCGCTACCTCATTCAAATATCACTTAACCACCATAAGATGACCTCATGTGGCCTACAGAGAGACTGGAGCAGTGGCTGGGGTGAAATGCACAAAAAACAGGCTTCTGGAGGCATCATTAGCAATTTTCTATATAAACAGATCTAAATACAATATTTGATCTGGAATTTGAGAGACATGTTTCCAGTAGTGTATAGAATAAAACAATACAGCTCATTCTGGTCAAACACAAACCCATAAAGTGTAAAACTAGAGAAACAGATAATTTTAAGGTGGTCTCTTAAATTTTTTCAGAGCTGTATAGTTATTCAAACGGTGAGGACCCAGTAGAGGCTTGTGTGACCTCTCACACTGCAAACATCAAGTGTTCTAGCCACTTACTCCAGTAGAGTCTTCGTAAACAAACATTCAAATCATGTTTTAGGTCATCTGGATAGAAAACACTGGTGCACATTTATTTAATGGCAACACAGTTTGCGAAAAAAGTGCATAACATAAAACAGTGCCCTTGTCAATCAGGATCTTTACACATGCCAACTCAGAAGATAACTCAGAAGACAGCCTTGGCTAGACTGCATGCTGAAATGTTGCGAAGTGGCACTGCCTCCGGGTTTTGCCTTATATAGTCCACTATGTAATTGATTGAGTTTCCCACATTACTTTATTCAATGTGTTCTTAATAATCAATAAATGAGAATATGATCAGTTACTTCCTTCTTAGTCAAAGGCACCACTGTGTTTCATCCCATTACTGCTCCAGAAGGTATCGCAAAGACAGGGGGTGGTGTCCTGGTGTGTGACCTCCTAGGAATACATCTTGTTCTGCAGCTACAGATAACAGTTTTCAGCTACAGATCCCTGCTGGAGCCATCCTCCACCATGTTTTGCACTAAACCTTTAAACTCTAAGTACCCAAAATCAGAGGATGGAAAAGCTAAGGAACTAATAGTGATGGGTACAAGCAGATAGTCTTGAATGTTCCCACGAACACCCCTTTACCGTCTCCAATACATCTTGAACCAAGTTTTAATGGATTGCAGTTAGATCATAGCCCAAATTAACAAAGGCCTGTTTATGTACATCCTTAAGAACTGACTGGTATACAGTACCAGATCATCTTCTACTATGATCCAAGGTGAGGTGATGTAGAAACATAGATCATACAGACTGTACTATACACTGTTTTCTGTTTTTGTTAACATTTCACATTTAGGTTAAGGTTTATAATCTTCCAGGACAAAGAAATTTGTCGCCTTGCAGGTTTAAGATGGTAGTAACCTCAGGTTGCTGCAGATGTCATTGCACAAGGATGCTCAGGCTATAAGTACATGGAGGTTGTGCAAGGGGATTCATAGATTGAGAAGAGGTGGTACAGTGCAGTGAATGTCTTATTGAATGTGTGGAAAGCAGATGATAATGATTGGCAAAAAGGAGTAATTGCGTTTGGGCATGCCAAAAGAGATGATGTGAAGGAAGTAGCTAAATTTGTAGATGTGCCCAAGCGTATGGTCATACGGGTCTACCAGCAGTGGCAAAAATCACAGTCTACAAGAAAATCCTCTTCTGAATTGTGTCAGGAAAGGCATCCACCAAATCTGGTCCAACTGCACAATGCTTTGATGCAAGAGGGGCTGAAAATTGGTGTTGCCAACATTCAGGTGCCCATGCAAAATCTAATCACAGCTGATATTCAGCAGCAAGGAGGTAATAAATCAGGTGCATTTCAGTTACAGGCGTCTAAGTTTTGTCTAATGAGCTTATATAAACACTCTGTACCGACTGTGTCATGTTACACCCTGTGCATATGGCTTAAATGGGAAAGCAAAAGAGAATTGGGAACAATGAAATTCAGAGAGATGTCAATAAAGAATAGATTATAATACTATTTAATGCTTAAGGGTAGAGTTACGTATGCATGTGTAGACAGTAATCTGAAACGACACTAAAGGTTTCTATGCGTCTAACATCACAGACATTATATCAAGGTTGATGTGATTGCTAGGTTAGTTTAAAAGAAGGATATTGTTTTTTCTTCTCACTCTTTTTTAGACAGCTGCGTTTTCTGTGTTACAGTTTTTTTGTTTTTTTTGTTGTTGTTTGCATTTATTTAAGGATCAAGAGGGGTGAAAACCAGGTGAGCCCCCCATCATTAATCTTCTGAACACAGGGGTATGGGTGTTACTGTTATAGATTAATAGCACTCACCCATACTCTACACGCATAGACCCTCACCAAGTTTTTGAAACGTAATAATTTCTCACTGTGAAAAAGTCAGGAATATGGAAGTTTAGCTGGGGATTGTGTCTCAGAGTAAATATGAGCAGAGCGTATGAATTATAAAATAACTCCCAGTACTTTTGTGACCTGAATTCACTGCTGCAGTTTACTGCTTTAATTGAATATCTGCTAAATTGTAGTTTTGACAGGTTTTCAGCTCCCTTTGCAAATCTTAGACAGCTCCTTCCCCACTTTGGACGTATGCTGATTAGTGAGAAGTGTCCGTTCTTTCTGAGCTGTGAGCGTGGTTGTCATGTACTGTTCTGCCTGACTTTAATTACAGTAAGTCACAGAGCAGAGGTTATGGCATCCTACACAAGCAATCTTACTAATCCTCTGTCCACTCAAGCCTGGCTCTGGGAGCCCAGCACTGTGACAGACTCAGTCAGTCAGTCACTCACAAACAGCCACCCTTGCAGCACTGCTGGATGATGCATGGACTTGCATTGTTGGTCAGTTTTAAGTGTGTACTCTTCTTCTTGGTACACATCTTTTGTCCACTAACTAGGCCTGCGGTTTTCAAGATATCGATAGTCCAGTCTGATCAGGAATGATGTGTTTGCATACATCTTTTTGATTGTATGCATGGTGTCTGTCTAACCAGATTTTTCTGGATTCTTTGCCTATTAAGATTGAGGGGGTGGAAAAGTGCATGCCCATCTACTGTCCATCTGCTCAACAGACCAAATACAGGTGCCAAATACACCATCAGCATTATCTAGCAAAGGTTGCAACTACACTCATGTTTTTATATATGCAAATAGTAAGAGCACAGTGGAAAACAATTTAATTAAGCATATAAAAATTATTCCTTTGTGGTGATTAGAAAGCTTTTATCACCACAACATGTAGTTATTGATCTTATTTGATGTATATCTATATATATATATATATATATCCTAAATAACTGCTGTACTTGCACTATATCAACATTTTACAAAGGTAATACACTCTGTTATTGCCTTTCCCGCTGTGGTGCAGTAACAGGTTCCTAAGTGAGATGAAGGCTGAAAATGTGATATTACCTTTTGACTAAATACATCTTCCCAGTCTCGCCTTACTACCACGAGTGGGACATTAATTAACTGGCAAGCAAACAGTTCAGTAAATAATAGCTGCCCTGAGGGAATAAATATCTCAAGCAAGTAATGAAACTCTTAATTTTGGTCAGTATACCACTGGAATCCTGCAGCCCACACTAATGGAAGATGTTTTAATATGCTGTTATTGGTGCACATCTAACACAAACTGTGACTAACAATGGGATTCCAGCATTAGTGAACAATCTGTCATTTTGTAAGCATTTATGTTTCGGTCAGAAGGTTGTGAGAGTGTGCTGCTACTAAGGTGGGCATAAGAAAATATTTTTTCAGTCAACCACAGCAGAAAGAAAAGCCTTCTGACTTCGAATTGAAAAGCTCTCACTGGGCTCAAATGCATATGACCCAAATGTTTCCTCTCATAAGCACACCAGAAAAGGTCAACTGGAATGTTTGGTATGTCAAAGCCTAATTCCCTTACCGAAGATTATAAACAAGGTGGTTTATTATAAACTGATGCTCATAGAGACTGATGTTGTGCCCCTGTTTCAAAATGTCCTGATAGCATGGGATAAATGAGCTCATAGAAGCTTGGCTGTAGTGTTTTCTGAACTAGAAAGAACAGTAACCTTGTATTTGCAGTGTTGTTACAACAGGCAGGAACAGAAAGCCAGTGCTATATGGGATTCAGTCAGCCAAGGACAATCATATCTACACACATACTATGTGTTTGCTTGCAGCTGATGCAGCTGCTTTGGTCCTCTTTGCTGAGTGCTTCTACTGTAAAACCAAGAAGGCTGTACAAGAGAGATGTCCTTCAAATGTAAGAGCTTCACAGCAGATATGAGAAAGTGACAAATGCTTTAAAGAAAGCTTGAAATGTCCGTCTCTGTTACTATTATCTCTGTTTAACATTACAGGGTTGCAGCAAAGGCACCTCCAACAGCAGCAAACATGTTGGAAACAGAACTTACACTGTAAGTTCATCATCAGAACAATAGTTACAGCAAATATTCATCACATTCAGTGAGCAGTGATGCCCTCCATTAGTCATCCTGTTAGTGCCAGCTCCATTGGCAGGTGGCTTCACAGCGTAGGACTACATGCATGAAGAACATTGTGACAACTGCCTTTAACATCATGTCAATGTCGCCAAAGACTCCAATGGTGTCGTGCCAGATTGTCATGGGGTATGTCCCTCACTAAGTCCCACTTTTGTCTTGGTGGAGAGTACAGACAAATGAAGGCACAGAGGTCAGCGCTAAGATGAACGGTTTGTTGTCTCCGGTTTGTCGCGTCATATGTCAAGAAGGCCTGGTGTCGCTCCACCTCCAACCCTTCAGCAAAAACTGTGTGTTAACAAACATGACAGCCAGATGCCATACTGAGAGACACTTCTGTATGTGTAGCTCAAGAGATATTGTCCATATCAGTCTAAATACATCATCATTTATTGTCCCTGTTTCAGAATTTAGGAGCTATATAAGAAAAGATGCAGTAAACCTAAACAAGGTGGTCAGTTAATAAGAAAAACATGCAAACGTCAATCAAGACATGACATGGTCATTGAATGATCTGTTGTAATCACAGCATAGACCGCCGCCATGGACCACTGACAAGTAAGCTCAACCCAGTTGAAGAAATTGCTAGGAGTGTCAAAGGAGGAAGAATACACCACTGTCAATAAAAAAAGAGCTGTTTGGAGAAGCTGTTTGAAAAACCGCGTCCGGTTGAGTTAATGTGAGAAAATTCCTATAACATAATAGTTTTCAGCAACCTTCACAAATCCTCCTTGTCCTGCCTTACTACCACGAGTGGGTCATTAATTAGCTGGCAAGCAAACAGTTTAGTAAATAATAGATGCCTGGTGGGAATAAATAACTCAGTGCACAAGAAATGAAACTCCTCAATTTGATCAGTAATGCCTCTGGAATCATGCAGGCTTTCAAGCAGCCTACTCCTGTTTTGAAGAACTTGTTTTCATTAGTTCATATTGCTCATTTTCTCAGGCGTTTCCTTATTTTAGCCATTACATGTGTTTTATTTAGCACCGCATTTTCTTATTAACCATGCAATCAGATACTACAGGCATTCGGTTTGGCCATCCTAGACATCTTTTTTCCATAATTGGGGCTGTATTGAGCAATTTTCTATAACAAGCGTCCTCCCCAGAAGGGCAGAATCAAAGTTTGAGACGTGCAAGTTGCTTTAAAATAAAATATGACATTATTCAAACTGCCAAG
Organism: Prochilodus magdalenae; assembly: GCA_024036415.1. Lineage (NCBI taxonomy): Eukaryota > Metazoa > Chordata > Actinopteri > Characiformes > Prochilodontidae > Prochilodus > Prochilodus magdalenae. The sequence goes on along the minus strand of JAMWET010006928.1, from coordinate 216,075 downwards.
GAGCCAGAGCTATAAACTCGTCTCATGTTGTTTTAGTTTTAATTTGTATGTGTGTATGTGTTTATGATCAGACATTTGACTGATCTGGAAAGGTGTTATTTAGCTGCAATTAAATCAAACTAATTTAGGTGGGGATTGAGTATTTAATAAATGAGTGTGGTCTCAGACTTACAGTGATATTATTTGTGAATGAGTAGTTTTTGGAGCTGGCTAGCTAAAAACTTTTTGTTTCTTTTCTCTTTTCAGTTTCTTTTTCTTTTTTTCATTTTTTTTATCATATCAAGTCTAAAGACATTTATGATTCTACAGCTGTAAATCACAGGCCTACTAGATTACTTTAGAACATTCTGGCTTGGCCCCCTTATTATTCCCACCCCCTAACTGTTGTTTCATCTGAATTTCTTCTTGCCAGTTTTCATATAATTGTTGTTTCATATTTCCAAGTGAGTCCTATTTAATGGCTGGTTGATAGATTTGACTGCATTTGGCCAATCTGTCTATCTAGCAACTGCATTTCAAAATTCATCCAGTGAAGTTAGAGTAGAACAGCAAACTATGTTAATTCATTAGAATGTATACTAAGGCTTTATTAAAAAAATAATTATAGATAATATTGCTGAGGTGGCTAATTTTGGGTACCTTAAACTGTAAAAATGCTAATGAGTAGCCGAAGGAGCTAACAAATCTTACACGATTCACACAGATCTGTATTTTACTTACTATATAGTTACTTTTAAGCAGTTTATTTGAGCATTTAATCTAATTTCTTCTGATGGCCAATTTGACTACTTTGGCCATTTAGCAGTAAAGAAGTAACACAGATTTTATAGTTGCATAAAAAGCTGTCACTGTTCCATAAAATGTTCATATGATAAATTATGTTCTGTTTTTACTGATTCATTGTATAATTATTGTTGAGGTGTAACAAATGCAAACTGTTAATGGTATCTATGACGATACTAGTTAGCATTCCAGGAATTTCTAACTTTCTAAAATGACTTCAAGAACCTCCACATGTTCTTCCTAGAACTGTACATCTAAGCCATAGAGATATGAGATATGTTGTATTATAAATGCATGGGAAAATATAGGAAAAGTGAAACAAGTATGCATATGCATATGTGGTTAATATATATATATATATATGTGTGTGTGTGTGTGCGCATGTGCCGGTGGGTGGGTGGGTGGGTGTATACGTATATTCTTTGACAGATATGAAACAGGCACATGTTTATAATGAGTAGGGTTCCAAGCCTTGGTTCGCACATATCTTATATTTCTACGTTTGAGTCTCCTGAGAAGTTGCTTTGTAAAACTCAGTTGTCAGAAAATGCCCCTTGGGTGATCAACAGAATGTCATTAAAGTGAAAAATATATACAGTTCAAAATCCCAAACTTTCCCCTAACAGGGTTCAGCAGTCACTGACAGCCAATCTGGAGCATGCTTCCTTAATATGAATGCCAGAATGTGTCAGACCAATTAAACAGCACTTGAATTTTGTAGAGAAACTTTACACCAGATTCCCACATTCTAAAACAGACGCATTTTATATATGGAACACTCAGAAGAAAAGTGTTAAAGATATGGGTTTAATACGTATATAGAACCACAACATTTTGAAGAACTGCTTGAGTGCATAAATGGGGAACAGTTTTAGATTGTATTTAAAAAGAACCTTATGATTCTATATAGCACCAAATGATTTGAATGAAGTAATAGAATGTTTTTATGGTACTATATAGAATCAGTTCATAGTATACTCACTGTATTATATGTAAACCTAAGATAAAATATGCAATCTGGGCTCCAGATTACGAGATTTATATGGCAGGTAGATTCAATAGTCACAACCTATAATTGGTGCTGGAGCAAAATCTTCCGTGTCCAAAATAATAACTTTACAGTAGAAGGAAAAACATTCTTTTGCTTTCAATTTAAGCTGTTTTAAACCATTTCTTCTTGTCTATTGATCACAAAATTCAAAGCGCAAAGAGCAACAGAATTTTTTTGTTTAGGTTTTTGTTCCTGCAGGAGTGAAATAGGGATTCTTTATTAAATAAACACAGCTGCTGGTCTGATAGCTTTCTAATCTTTATTCAGTCTATTATTATTTGAGACCTATTTTAGGCAAGGGGCAAACAAAAGGGAAAACAAACAAAAATATTATTGTAAAATATTAATAATTGCCTTTGGTTCCCCCATCACTCGAAATGCTAGCCAATGTGGGAATCTGTTTGCTAATGCAACAGAATTCGCAATTAATGTTCTCCCCCAAAATATGTTGAGCTGTCCAGTAATGTTTCGTTAGTAGCAGTTTAAAATAATTAAAATGTCTTGGAGGTAGCTTGTGCTGGCCCCTAACTCTCTCAGCTCGGTAGGATCATGTGATGGGGAAATTTGCGATGACTAAATTGGGAGGACAAATGGGGTAAAATAAAACAATAATGAAATAGTTACAGAAACATTAAAATGCTGGACGGAACCAGGTGAATTTTTATTCAGGTTCTGAGTCTCGCTTATGATTAACGTTAACCTATTTTTTTTCAGTTTCCAAATTCTACTTTGGGAATGATGATTTATAACTACCATGATTTATTGTACACATTTCACTAACATTATCTATAGCATGCAGTTGTACAACTCTACTTCAGCTTGACTGTGTACATGTGTATGTACTATGTGTTTCTACTAATGCACTCGCTATAACAAAAACAGTGTTACTTGTGTAATCTATATACTAGCTGCTGCATTGTGGGAATTTCGGCATAAATTGGTTCCTACTTCAGTGAGAAATTCAATTAAAATATGTTCCAGCGATTTGCAGATGTAATTTCTTTTCCACCCCTTTTCTCTTTTTTTTCTTTTTCCCCCCAAAAAACAGGCGCTGAGATTAGCATAGGGTCATGAGAAGAGGCGGTTGGAGGGGCTCATTTAGCAGCATTAGTCCAGGTAAACGCAGAGGAAGAGAGGGAGAGTGCAGGCTGATTGCTTTAGCCATGCTGTGAAAATGCCTTCTTAGCTTTAATGAGAATCTGTGGAGCTCAGGGAAGCTCACAAAGCCAAGCTCTGAGTCCTTCATAACAAGCTGCGCCGACCTTATATACCACACACTCACACGACAAGCATCACATCGTCTCCGTCATAGCAAAACCTCAGATCTCAAAACTGTGGAACTTTTACTCACATCAACCTTACATGAACGCTCAAAGACCAGCTGACAAATAGAAACAGTCCTTTACACTGTCTGAACATTTCTTTACAAAGTGACCCGTAGAGAGAGCCTTGAAGGAACTGCAAGATCACTTTTCCACACCTTTAGAAAATGACAACTATCCTTTACATTGTGTGAACAAATGCTATCTTCATGCTGAATTCAACTTTTCGTAGAGATCTGATCCTTCTGGTTGGATGGTTCACAAAAAAGTAATCCACAAGCATCATGTCAACAACAATTTCATGATGATAAGCAAAGGTGAAAAGGCTGCTGCTAGATGATAATGGTAGTATGTACATGTGCTGTGGAAATCTAGGACATATGAAACACTATGCTCATAGTATCAACCTGAAGTGCTACAAATGTAATAGCTTACTGTGACACAGATCTGATGTTTCCTCAGATCTGATCTAGATTTGATCAGATCAAATTTAATATGCTGTTTTTCAGCTCCACATTCACGATTATTCAGTGTTAAGATAATAACAGTGCCAAAGTTGAAGTAAGGGCCAGTAACTGTTGCAAAGGCAATGCATCTGACCTACTTCCATCTTGCACTAATAATGAACAGATGAGATCTGTTCAGTGCAAATTGTCTTCGCAAAAATAATGGAGGCTTGTGCTGATTAGTTAGTTCTTTGTTGTTCCTGAAGCACATTATTGATTCACATACAGGTGTGCACATGGAGGTCATTTCAGGACACAAATTTGTTCACGGGCCGATATGTTCACATACCCACATGAATGTAAACCATCAGGTTAGAAAGATCAGAGGAAAAAAGTATAGTGCAATAAGGCTTGTAATGTAAAAACCCTTGATAACAGTTGTTTAGTTTAGTAATGAAGTATAATTTTTATTTCAAAAGTGGCTGGCTACTGCAATTCAGGTGTACAAACCACGTCCTAAGAATGACTCTTTTCTGGCTTGGCAATAACCAGTTTTCTCAGAGGTAATCCTGATAAATGAGCACCTAGTTTTATGTTTATAATATTTACAAAATTCAAAATTTCAGGTTACAAATGTCCTATGGGGGCACCAGAGATATAAGAGTACTTATTGAGATGGGGGTCAGGGGAGGTGGGGTGCGGGTTATGGGTAGAGTGGACCAATAAAAATTGTCCTGTATGTTTTAATTTTTATTTAAAGTTTTTTTGGAAAAACTTTTTTTTTGTGGTGGCAACACAAACTTCTTACACTGGATCACACACATCTCACTGACACGTCTTGTACACATGTACAAGGTGTCAATCTCAATTTTCTATCATTTCCACAGAATATTCCACAGGTACTCCACAGCACCACAATAGAATATCACAGAATTCCATATTCCACATTCTGCATCTTTTTTGTGTAATTTGAAAAAAAAATTTCCTTTTACACTGTATTAACAATTTACACCAAATGAATCAACAAAAATGGTATAAATTTACTTGAAAAAATGAAATACAATCTTGTTCGCTGATTATGTTTTCCATTCTTCTATAAAGGTGCTATATTTGAGATACAAGATTGAGCACCTTACACTGAGATCATACTTATCACACCCATCTTGTACATCTGACTGAATCATACATTATGTGTTTACAGGAGTACACATAAGTATCCTTCACAACCTGCCACACTGCATACATACATTTATTTGCTATTCACCTGTAAGACAAACATCGCGCTGTCTTTCAGCATATGACACGTACCACATATACACAGGTTTCATAGTTTCATCTTCAGAACGGTTTGTTGGGTATTGAACCTGGGTTTGTTTGAAATGGGAGCAATTTCCTATTACAGGATGCCCATTGTTAGGAGGTAAGTGGGGCATTCTTCATTTCTGAAGGTGCTCATTAATCACATCTGAATGGAAGAAATGAGGAACACAAGGACAAAGGGCATAGATGAAATTCCATTACTGGGTTCAATTTACAGATTTGGTCATGAAATATGAAACGGACGACTGAAATATAGCTCAGAGAGTGTGTCCCTGTGTGTGTGTGCGTGTATGTGTGTGGTATGCATTCACATAGCCTTGTCAATGTCACTTGTGGGAAAGCATTCTTTGAAAGAGACATTAACAAATATAAGAGGTTTCTATCCTTCTACTTTGTGTGTTTACATACATATGCATAGATACAAAAGCTCCTGAGTGGTCTTGAAGCCTTGAACTATTTAATGGCTTTTAATGGAATTGGACATTATTTCAGTTGTGGCTTTATCTGCCTCATTTCTCCAGCCTCCATCTGTTTTCATGGAACTGACACTGGTAATAACCCAAACTACTACAGCAAAACCTGCTGTTCACTGACTGTCATTTAACCACAGCCAGTGATTTATTATGATCTCCTAACGCTACTCAAACAACGCACCCCCTGTACGGTTACTGCTTATCTTTCTGCTCGAATTTGAAATGTCAACCAGCGCAGTAAAAACAAGAAAGCATATTTGACACACAGTTAAAAGCCATTGTGCTCTAACTAATTGCTTTTTGAATTGGTTTTCTCTAATGTCAAGCCGTATATTAATGAATTAAATGCAGGCCATTTGCATATTCGAAGGCATCCTCATCCGGTAGAAGGCATGCATGCTCATTTGAATTTCTACTGAGACATGTGTTTGATAATTGATGTGCTTTCAGGGGTGGATTGGGGCGGGCACACTCAGGTGTAAATGTTTTGTTCTTTCTCTCATTGTTGAGGAAGAACAGCACTGCACTTAACCCTTTACTGAACATAAAATCTAAGAATACATATTGGTTTTGCCCCACATGTTCTCCAAGTTTGCCAGAGCAATGGAGAACAGTGACTGTAGGAGCTAGGCAATCAGCTTTGGCCATAAATATCAAAGTCTAAATAAAAACGAAGAAAGAAAACCGCTTCTACAAAAACTGCAGTTCATATTAACATGTTCTGCTCAGTAAACTCAGACAACGTCTTATTTTGAATTTGAACTTTTACTTTTGTTGCAGTTTTAGAACAAAGACCCCTGCTTTGGACCTAGCACTGCTGTTATCTATTTCTAGCGTCTGAGTAAAATCTATTGTTTAGTAAACAACTCCTCCAGGACATCAAGAAGGCCTAGACTAATGCTTTTTCTCACCAGATTTCCCACCCACTGGAAATCAGGGATGTTTTATCTCTCACCCAAGCCAAATCCAAACCTAATCCTAACCCTAACCTTATACTCAACCCAAAACCAAACCCCCTACCACATCCTGGCCCTAATCCTAACACTCACCTTGGCCCTATTCTTAACCCCTACCTTAATCGCAACCCAAATTCCTAACCCTTACCTTAATATCAACTTAAACCTCACCTCACAGTAGCCCTAATGCTAACCCTTACTGTGGCCCTAATCCTAATAATCACCTTAAACTTAACCCAAAACCCAATTCTAACCCTCACCACGGCTATAATCTTGACCATAACATTAACTAAAACCTAATTAAGTCAAGCCCCAGGTACAAAATGGCATGAGCAGCATAACTATAACAGGTTGTTGAAGACATTGAGATGGTCTGTGTTTTACCTGTTACATGTTCAGTCACTTCTCTAATCTTAATTAAAAGTCTCCTAAAATCTACTAAATGTATTCAACTGCTACACTGTTGCTACATCATTGATATGTTGTTAATGTCACTAAGAGTCTGTTAATCTGCTCCATCCAATCAAGCTTATAAAAAAAAAAACAAAAAAAAAAAATATATATATATATATATATATATATATATATATATATATATATATATCTTTTTTTGATAAGCTTTGATTGGAACATACAGAGTTCTGCAAAATTTCTTTTAGTAAGGTAGTATGTTTATCTGTTGGACATGGAAGGGTTAATACTAAGAGATATGATCCCGGATCAAACTGCCTTATGGGGCAGACTAGGGAGTGGTTCAAGTGAAGATGAATGCAGATTCACTAGCCACTTGCTATAAAATATTCACTAACTAGGCTTGTTATACCATGGAAAATTTCACACACACTAGGCACTTGCACCAAGAACACACACCCATGCACACACACACAACCAAATTTATGCATGCTGATCAAAAGTGTGGTGTGTTTAGGAGAGGCATCTTTGAGGCGCAGGTTCATTTACATGGAGCATATGTAATCCAAGGATATATAGTTCATCTATTAACCTGAACATATGCCTGAACAAACATGCACGCACACACACACAGCAATGGCACAGTACGGCAGATAGAGAAATAAAGAAGGCAAGGCGATGGAGAGTCAGGAGAGGAAAGGAAAACAAGGAGAGAAATGAGATAATAAGCGAGGGATGAGAGGAGAAGTGTGTGCTGAGTGCAGAGCGAGTGTTTCTGTATTGACTCTCCTACAAAAAAGGCTTACATTATCTCTCTCTCTCCCTCTCTCGCCCTCTCTCTCACCCTCTCTCTCACCCACTCATTGTTGATGTCCATATTTCTTTCTTTCCTTTTTTTTTTTACTCCCCGGTCAATATTTCAGCCTTGTCTTGTGCTCTGGGTTTCTCTACAGTTTCAGCAGCCTGCAGTCTTCTCTGGATCAATGAATTAAGGCAGTTGGCAGAGAAGACTGGCCAAGCCCAGAGTGCTTTACTCTGTTCCACTCAAACTCAGAGGAAAACTATAGGCCCTACTGCCCTATCGCCATTATTCAGGCTGGCTCAGGCTCAACCCATCATGTATAGTATGGGTTATAATGGTGCAATTTAATTTGTTACATGTATTAAAAACAGGTAGAAGAAGAAGGAGAAAAAGAAAGACAAGCCAAAAATGGAAACAATATGATTGTAGGCTATGTGGTGCTCGGACCCCTAGAGACACTTAACGAAAACGAAAGAACATGTATGCTGAAGGTACTAGCCACTTCTGATGATTTTGAAAACCAGGGGTAAAGAAACTGAGTAGCTTGCCATACGGGTGAAAATCTAAATTAGCAGAATGAGGGAAGCTGAGCAATGCTGTGCTGGAAGCATTAGCAACAATGAAGATGGATAATTCATCCAGTTGTTTCTTGGCTTTCTTTATGCCCACTCTAAGTGCTAGAGAAGTTAGGTTTCTTACAGTATACGCACCTGCCAAGCATTTTATTAGAAACACCTCATTGCATCTACACTGTCTACATTGTTCATTTTGTTCATTGCCACTTACCATATACGTGCACTTTCTAGTTCTACAATTACAGACGGTAGCCCATCAGTTTCTCTGCATAATTTGTTAGCCCGCTTTCATCTTGTCCTTCAATGGTTAAGACCACCGCAGAGCAGGTATTATGTGGGTGGTGGAGCATTCTCAAAATTGCAGTGACACTGATGGAATGGTGGTGTGTTGTATCAGTGTGAGTGGATCAGAAACAGCAGAGCTGCTGGAGTGTTTAAACACCTTAGTGTCCCTGCTGGACTGAGAATAGTCCACCAACCAAAACTATCCAGCCAACAGCATCCTGCGGGCAGCAACCTGTGGGGAGCATTCACTGATAAAGGACTAGAGGATGACCAACACAAACTATGCTGCATAAGATGAGTTACTGTCTCTTATTTACAAGGTGGAGCAACAAGTTAGAAGAGTTTAATAGAATAAACAGTGAGTGGACAAGGTGCCTAAAACCTCACGTACAATATTTATACATAAAATATAATTTACCTGTGGTACTGAACTGAGGTTAAGTAGTAAAGTCTTTTATTTTATAGATGTGTTAATCATGTACATATTTGAATAAAAATATGCTTTTTGTGTACCTTAAATGTATTATTATTATTATTATTATTAGTAGTAGTAGTAGTAGTAGTAGTAATAGTATAAATAGTAAATGTGCTAGTAGTAATTGTAGTAGTAGTAGTATTGTTGTTGTTATACAATGATAAGTAGTGAGTCTGCTGATAGGCCACAGTGTTTGCTGAGGGGCATGTAATTGGTTGAGAATAATGTCACTCAGAGTGAGCTGGCCAGAGGGCCAGAGCACTTGGGGACAAACACACTATGGGAGAGTGAAATATGAGCCTATTTACTGCAGAGAGCCCATGGCTGCGACTTAACATAAGCACCGTGTATCAGGCTTCATTCACCCACAGATTAGCCCACAGCGGGGCTCTAACTAATACACCTGTCAGACCACCTAAAAACACTCCCACACACTCACACACACACCTGTGCACATGACAGTGTGAGTAGCTCCCTGGACACTAACATTCTGGTGCATCAACAAGTGAAACAGTGTAAGGAAAAATGCAAGCAGCCAGGCCGCTTATATGTGAGAAGAATTTTTAATAGCACTTAAATTAAAGAGTAAGTACCCAGTGACTCCCTAACACATGAAGGAGGCATCCAATAACATACTGTATAAGCACTTAAATATTGATAAACTGCTTATGCAGTAATTACGTGAGGCATAAGATACTTAAACTAAACTAATGGATAAGACAGCGATAGCAGAGCTGCCGTTTAAACATCTGAGTGTCACTGCTGGCCCGAGAAGAGTCCACCAACCCAAACTATTCTGCCAACAGGATCCTGTGAGCAGCATCATGTAACCACTAATGAAGGACTAGAGGATGACCAACACAAACTTTGCAGCAACAGATGAGCTATCGTCTCTGTCTCATCTACGAGGTGGAGTGTCTAATAGAGTGGACAGTGAGTGGACAGTGTTTAAATGCTCCAGCAGCACTGCTGTGTCTGATCCACTCATACACTAACACAACACCACCACGTCAGTGTCAAGCGAATCTTCCAATGCATTAATGCATCATCTCGACTAACATAACTGAATTATCATTGAATGTACTGATATGAAATAATATAGCATGATCTTCTTCCCTTATAAACTGACTTAGTCATGACACAGAATGATGTGCAGAATAAAGCAAAGCTGAAATTTGTGACAATATGAGCAAAAACACTTGCTCTGTGGAAGCTAGCATAAAGGCTAACAATTAGTTAGTAGCATTCGTTAGCAAAATCATTACAGAGTAATAGTTCCAGAAACAGCAACTGACACATCAACGTGCTGTTGTAGTTTACATGCACTCTGGTGCAGTTATAGGTCATGTAATAGCCGTGACTTCATCTCCATCTGGAAGTGTAAAGAATTTAAAGTGTCACTGGTTTCAGCTTAAAGTGTCACTGCACACATAGGAGAACGGGTATGACAAGGGTTGGGTACTGCCGGTCAGTGACACCAGCAAGATCATATTTCAAAGCACGTACAAGAACTGCATGCCTGCTTGTAGGCTACCTTTAGGGCAGAAACATACTTCACACAAGGACGCGAACGCAGATGCATCGGCCTACTCAGAAATGATTTTGCACATTGTTGCATTCAAAATTTGATACGATGCAATTTATAATGCAAGTGCAAGTTGTATTCTGAGCATTCCAGCAATGGACGTTATAACACTCAAGCCTGACCAAACTGTCTCATACCTCTAGCATACTTTCTCAACTGTCAAAGTGATGAGTTTCTTTCAATACATTGGCCAGGCTATTTTTTTTGCATTTGCTTTGAAAACTCTGTATCACACATGCAAGTGCACAAGTGAACAAGCGAGTGAGCAAGCTAAAGAGAAACCAATAGGCACTGATGCTAGCACCAATCACCAGCCTTCAAACGCATTTGCATCAGACTGATGAATAATAAATAAAACCATTAAAAAATGTATACATGGTGCATATAGGATTACAGCTGCCAGCACCACTGGTGCCAGTACTACAGAGGACCTGTTCACGTTAAATCAGTCCATCAAAAACAGTCAGGGCGAGCCGAAAGTGGTCTCAAGTGCGATTACACTTTTTTCGAAACTTTTGGCTGTCTGCAATATATGATGCAAAAAAGTTAAGCTGGCCGTGGTATGGCATCTAATCTGAGGAAACACCTCAT
>JAMWET010006928.1:0-200000 GCA_024036415.1 Prochilodus magdalenae | reverse complement strand
ATAGGTATATGTTAATAGGAATTTCAATCCCAATAACCAGCATACAAGGCTGTAATGTAAGCCACTATGCCATCACTGGTATCAGAAAGCTTCTCTTCAGCTGTGACTCACTTATATATGAGATGATCCATGCACGATTACTGACATGTTACACATTCAAATCTTATGTTTAAAAACATTCACTTTAATCTTACTTTTCACTACAAAGTTTGGCATCACAGTATCCTGCTGTGTCCATCATTTTCAAACTGTTTGGGTGTGTATGTGTGTGTAGAACTGTGGGTGACTGAGGGTTATACCACCTGTAGCCTTCGATTTGTCACAAATGAAGGGCGCATTTATTGAACACATTCAGAGGATCGTATAAAACAGGACAGCCTTTAGAGACATAACACTTCTATAAACAGGGCTGCTGCAGTTTTACTGAATAGCTCTATAGAGCCTGACATAAAAAAATGTTTTCCAATAACAAACACCTGGTTTAGCACCCTTTACTGCTCAAAAGAACCGCATCATGCAAAGTATCATTTTCGTAAAGAGATTACTTGTGCTTTATTGGCATGATTTCCACTTAGTGGTTTGTGCATCCATGACACACGTTGGTGTTACTGAGTAGAAACCTCCTCCCAGCTGCAGCTCCTTTCTGGGGCGAGACTGAACCTTATCTTCCTGAAATGAATCTTGAAGAATGGTCATGTATGACCACAGTTATTATACACAGTGAAAAAGAGAGTAGCGTCTGACAGTAAAGGGGCTTAAACCCCCCCGGGTGTATGTGTGCAAGTTTATAAAGGTGGCCATTACTTCAGTTCATTGGGTGTTAGCATGTGTTTAGGGGTAGTTGTGGTTAGTAAGTTACTCTAGGTCGCCTGTTTGGATAGTCACAGCTGTATTTTTGTACCTTAACAATGACAATCAGGTTTTGGCATCAGTTAAATCCACAGTTACCTTTTGCATTGTGTTAGAATGCCACATTTCGTGGACCAATAGAAATGGACCAAAATGACGTCTTGTTACAATAACTTTCATTATAATTAATGAATTTGTCTCCTTCTGTAAAGTTACCATGTTGGAGATTAAAGGTCTGTATTAAAGTCAGTTGGTCTGTAAGAACCTGCAGCTCAACTGTGAGCTTGGTAAGGGTTGATTGAGCAGCTTTGTTTAATGCGTGGAGTTTACATTAGCACCACCCTAAGTATTTAGTAGATATGGCTACTAGTGTTTATCTGCCCATCACATCCTGCATCCTGGCTCTTCCTCTCTGTTCCTTCACCTTCTGCAAAGTGCCGAAATGCTGTCATATCTGAAATGCTGACATGTTTACAGTGTTTTTAACGTTTCCGAGATGCTGTCACCTCGTGTGTAATTCCTCCCCCACACATGCTGTCCAGAGTGCAGGTGTGGCTGTAGGATGCAGGAGATTGATTTCCATGCAAAGAGAGATATCTCTTGATGTTCTCTGACAGGACTTCCTCTAGACACACGTGGGCGCACACACACACACACACACATACACAAAAACATGCACACACCAGCACCCGGGCTCAATCTTTTAGAGGCGAGCCGAGTGCAACGATGCTGTCACCTCCATCACTCTGTCTTCATCTCCCTCTTCCTCACGGCACATAAAAATGACATGGCTGGAGCCCTGGAGTGGCACTTTTTGGCAGGTTTAAATTGCAGCCATGCCGTGTGTTGCCAGTTGCCTGCCTCGAGAACATAAGTGTATTCATTCTTGGGAAAGCTAAAGTTTGGCAAAAGATCAAACCTACCCAGTTTTCCTCTAACGCAAAAAAAAGCAGTCAATCAGCCTTGACATGTGTGGCATCTGAAATTTGCTTCGGTAGTTTTGCACCATTAACAAAGCTGACATAGTTGATAACCAGAAAAGTGCATTTCCTGAACAAAATGTGAAGTGATTGTGCAGCATAGCCGGTAATAGGAGACTTTGGGAGGAATGAGGGATAAATAAACAAGACATAGAGGAGTGCGGGTCAGTATAGCTATGGAATAGAGTTTGGGGTTCTGTCCTAAATGTGAGTACATGCAGTTTGGTGTGGTAGAGCCAAGAATAAATGGGATTCTATGGGAGGAAAGGGTGTGTTGGGGCTTACACAGACAGATGAGTCCATATCAGACCAACATTGAATTTATGCCTGGGGGTCTACCTGAGATGGTATATGTAAAATGGTGCAGAAATACAGTAGATGGGCTTGTATTTTCCACCCCATTCATTCTTAATAATGAGTTTTCCAAAAAAATTAAGTCAAAATGACGAAAATCTGCATGCAAGCACACATTCCTGATCAGACCGATAATCTCAGAGTTCGAACAATGTCAATATCTCAGAAACCAGTAGGTTAATAAAAATCTTGACCAGTAAGAAGAAGAAGAAAAAGAAGATATAAATTGGAGAACAATGGTGTTATTACAAATTGCATAATCACTAATGTACAGAAATTTCTCCCATTAAAACTGTATCATGCATTAAATCATCATACACTTGCATCTGCTGGTTAAATAGTCTTGCTAATGAGGGCCAGATTCTTTAAACCCACTGGCAAATGTACTGTGTCAAGAGCGAATAACATGGCTTGTTTACACATTCATAAACCAAGATTAGCAAATGGTGCTAGATTTAGTGAGCATGAAAGGAGGTTGTCACAACAATCAGGCAGATCCAGCACCTAAACAGGCCTCACATTACCGTACCCATACTAGTTGTTCCACCACTGCTATTCATCATCACTCCATTGCTGCATTAACTTAAACCCAGAACCAGACCACTAAAAGCCATATACATCAACATGAAATGTACTAATTACCCTTTTCATCTGAGTAAGCGTTGCTTGGCTGGGGGCATATCACCTTGTAAAATGTGAGTTAGTTAGCTGACACTAAACATCACAAACCCTTAAATTTATCAGAATTTAATACTGGTATGAATGTCTGTCGTAATCATTGGTGTTATGCATGTGGATGTGTTAGAGGCTACGTAAATAAATACATGTTAGTTTGAAGTGTGGTGTATGTGCTTTAAGTGCTATTTCATGCTGGGTTGTGGCTACCATGGACAAGAGTCGGGTGGCTATTATTGACCTGCCTGCTTCCTGGCTATGCCAGTTCACCCCTGAGGGTGCAATGATGCCACACTATTAACAAACAAACGTTAACCATTCATAATCCCTTTATAAGGGTAACTTCATGGTAAGGTGGTACCAACGTGTGTATTTCAGAGTGGACGTACATTGCTACATGTAGCATGGGCTTTTAAGGACCAAACTGAAATCTCTAACAGCATGAAACAGTATCGGTTCTGGGGGTGGCCTATTCCTCATCTCAACCCTCTCCAGTCCATGAAATAACACAGTATGAGCTTATTATGTAGGAAACAGTTCTAAAAGACAACATTTGTTCTTGAATTGGTAACAGGTGGTTCATAATTACTCCAATAAAGGATTATTGTTCTAAATTGTGGTAATTGTTATTCATCTAATTACATGGCGAATGTGATTTGATGATGGATGATTTGAGACGATAACTGGGGTTGTGGCCTTCAGAATAGCTATAATAGAGCTCTGAGAATTGTGTTCACTATTCAACAGTTTTTAACAGTCTTCTGAGAGCAAACTTCTACTATCTACTCTCCCTGATCTGTTTGTGATGCCTGCAGCTGTGTAATATAGAGCTAGACTATTTGCATATAGCAGAAGCCTTGTTGTCGCAAATGGCCATCTACCATCTTCAGAGCAAGAAGTGTGAAATACTAAGTGCTAACACCAGCACTCAAGTACAAGTATCAGTAGGATGAAGCGTGTCTGAATATAATTTATGTAGAAACCACAAACAATATGCGAAAATAAGTTTGATGGTGGAAATCAGGACATGTTTCTGTTATCATATGTCATATATTTCACATATGACTTTAGGGATAGCTAGGTGAGGGTTTGCATGGATAGAGAGATGGATGGCATCTTAACCAGTTTAGCATGTATTGTCTCAATGTCTATTTAATAAATACAAATGAACAATAAAACAATAATGTACAAGAATGTATTGTTTCCAAAACATCTGATCTCTTCTGGGTTAGACAGGTGTAGTGCCTTCGGTCATCACTGCACCAGCCAAACATAGGTTTGATTAATCAATTTAATACCCTAATAGGTATTATATGGTAATTACAAATGCTTGACTGCATCAAGGGATGTTTTGGAAATGATGAAGCTAACATGCTAACAGAGAAACAATAACAATGTGATTTATTCTAATGCTAATGTTTTTCAGAGCAAATCAGTTTTACTATAATCTCTTTTGTTTTCTGCTAAACATGAATTTTTGGGGAAAGTCTTTAGTGACCCTTATTATGATCACTCGCCAAGAGCTTTAGCCACTGTTGCATTTACAGTTTAATTCATTGGCTACCTGCCATTAAATTATCTAACCGGGAACAGGACCTTCAACATGATTGACACAAGGTCACACAAGGTTACAAACTATTGCAGTCCTACTTCTTAATCCTATCATGAGCAACTGATTTGACTCAATGCTACACTGACTGTTGACATAGAGGGTGGTAATATAAATCAAGACCGGCCAGGGCTAGCTGGTTAGCACGCAAACTTTAGATGTCTCTGCACATGATACATAAATGTTCTTGATGTACCATCAAAACTGATACTTCTCCACATTGTCTTGATAGATTTAAGTAGTTTTGAATGTTTTGAACAGCCACCCAAGCAAGTGGACTGCTGGGGGGAAAGTCACTTTCAAGAAAAATGTAAAGCCCGGTATATGTCATTTTCCTAGGTGGACTACCCATTGCTGTGCATCAGAGACTGAAGAGGCAGGTAGCAGAGCATCATACATCTCTTTCTCTCTGCAAACACTCATTAGAGCTGATTTTTCAAAAGCCTAAAAGAGTGTAGAAGGAAGAGAAGAAAAACCTACATTCCAAAATATAACTAAAAATTACAAGTAATAGACGCTCAGAGAAAGAGAGAAAGAAAAATGAGAAAAACAGGGAGGCAGGAAGTAGCATTGCAGAGATGTCCTGCTGAGATGTTTTAAAAGGGAATAATGGAACTGACCAATTACAGAGAAATCACATGCTCAGGCTGTGAGTCTGTTTGTATGTTTGCCTGCCTGTGTGTCTGCCAGTCTGTCTGTCTTTCTCTCTCTCTCTCTGTCTCTCTCTCTCTCTCTCTCTGTGTCCCTCTCTCTCTCTGACTCACACGCAAGCACTCGAGAAAGAACAGAATCCTGACTCCAGCTCTAACATGGAGGCCATTACTCAACTTTCTGAATACCCTCATGCATAATGCAACAACTTGGAGGTGATTCCTATTCCAATTCATGCATTATTGCACTTAGAGTCAAATCCTAATATAATTTCATTTTCAAAGTGAACCATGTTCTGTGGCCGCATTAATATTTAGACTGATATCAGTGGACATTTGAATCAGTCATACTGTATCTCGGACTTGCCAAGAGGTCTTCTTATTGAAATGAGTCTACTATGCTAACACTGCCCATTGAAAGGAAATACATGTATCTAAATAAATCATGCTGCCAATCCTTTCTTTGACATTGATCACATCGGTACCATTTCAGTGTAATGTCTGTTTGCTGGTTCATACCAGAGTGCACCGTTCCATGTCTAGTCAGTGCTACTGAGTTTCATTTCTATTAATCATGCTTTGGTTCTGGTAAAAGTGCACTTATCTGTTTTAAACATTCAGTGACAGCTTCTTTCTGTGGCTTTTCAGAGCTCACATGCTGGCGTGCCTTAGAATGTGCTGGCGTTGTTCGATCAAAAAACTCCTGCCAAGAAATTTTAATTACTGCACCTTTTGGTCTCACATTTCACCCATTATCAATACCAGCACCATTTCCTGTTCCCAGTGCAAGTGCTTTGGCGTGCAGGCAAATTGACTGCGAACATCTTGTAAAGTGCTTTAGGGCCCACCTTATGTGATCGGGAATTGACTGAACTACTAGAAAACCAAATGTGATGACCTTCCATCTTTAACAGTGCCCTTGCCCCATCAATAAGCGTGTTAATAAATCACCCTTAGGCTGGTATCATCCTTGTTTCAATAGCAGCCATTTCTTACTTATTCTACCTTTGAATGCATCGACGTGTTGCCCGGACACTGCAGGAGAAGGAAAATAAATACGAGAAGTCAAAGTTCACCTGCAATCTTGCTGTCAGAAAGGTGTTGCATTCCGCCTCACTAAATTAGATTCAAGATCTCTCCGAAAGACGAGGCAAAGCAATGCCTCTGAATAAAACATTTCCCTTTTGCGGGCTTTCGAGCCCCCAGAAATTGTCTGAAAAGAGCCCAAATTCTCGAGTGAAGTAGAGAGATGGAGACAGAGAGTGGGGAAATAATGCGCTATGGATCGGAGCTGTCGTCTCCCGTTTCTGATGAGGTGAATCCATTTGCATGGCAGTAGATGGAGGGGTTGCTGAATTTTGTCCATGAACAGCATCCTAACACCCACACTTAAAGAATGTGAATGCTTACAGAGATCAAAAATGTACACAACATGAAGTTCAGAATGCAGCTTTCTCAAAGGGCTCTTGTCACAGAGGTAGGCTAAACCTTAGGCTAAGGAAATCAGCCCCAGCTTATTAAAAGTATGGTCAGTTACTTCAGGGGACCATTTAAAACTGCAGTAGAAGGCTAAGCAGATGGCAGCAAGCCTTGTGTATCTGATGCTGAACTTTAAAGCAAGTCAAGAATGTTTGAGCAATGTCAAAACATTTCAAAACAGCAGAGGATTTCAGCTATTTTAAATAGTCTTGTAGATTCCTTCTTGTTAGATTAAGCCTAGCACAGCTTTTGTTGTTGCATGTTTCTAGGTATGTGATATAGAGACTGTTGCCAAATGTGTTACACAACAACAGGAACTTTAAGCATCTTCAACCCCGTTTACAAAAACAGTTGTGAGACTGTAAATAAAAACAGAATGCACTGATGTGCAAACCATTAGCACAGAAAAGGAAATGTGGACAGCATTGTTATCAAATAAATGCTCTTTATTGACATGCTAGCAGTGGAGACTGCCGTCCAATGTTTTTGAATGGCTGAGATAGCAGGCAGGTCGTCAATAGCCATACAACTCTCCCTGATTATAGGCACCACAACTGCCCCACTAAACAGCCCCACAGCACAGAACAGAACATGCAACAGATAAATATCCATCGCTTTTCAAACTTCTTGCAGGCTTTAAGCCTCTCTTATTGTGTGCCTGGCATTCTCCCAGGGGGCCATGCTCATGGCCATGTCTCTGAGTGTCCTTTTTCATGTTTGTGTTTTGTAAGGCATCAGTGTTTCAGTGGGAGACAGTTACAGGCAGGCCAGTTTAGCACCCAGTCTCTACTACTATGGAGCCATGCTTTTGTGTTACGTGTAGAATCTGGTTTCACTTGTCTTGCTGAAAAAAGTAAAACCTTTCCTGAAAAAGTCATTTGCAGTTTCTGTTGTGCAGTTTTTCACACCCCTCACCGTCTTCACTTCTAATACACTCTCTGTTCAGTTATCACTCACATTTGATTTGCTAGCAGTAACTTACAATATTTACATCCACAAACAACAATAAAACAACACATTCAATAACCAAGACAAATTCTAAAACAAAAATTGTACAATAAAGACAAAAACTAGGCTTGTTTTATATTCAAATATAGTTGAGTTATTATATTATTATATTGTTGCTACTAAATCTTACTTGTGGAATCTTCCACCAGATGTTTTTAGCATTTAACTGATTATTAGTTAGGTTTTTATTCTTAAGGATTAGAATTTAGCACTTTGCTGTTCTTTCTCTTTTTGTAAAAGAAATATTGTGCCAGAGGGTTAATTCAACTGTACACCGTTGATGAAAAAGTTATTAAGTTCGAAGCACTTTACTGTCCAAAAGGGGTAAATTTGTGTCTTTTTTCTTTTGCCTGTCCAGAAATTCATTTTTCACCAAAATCAATAAAATCTGATAAAATTAACAAGGACTTTTATTATTTTTTTAATTTTCAGTAAAATTACATAATGCCTCATATCATTATGTAAAACGTGTACTTTGTTTAATCTTTACGTAAAATGTTCTGAACGTGTTATGTAGACAGCCTTCAGATAAAAATGTCTCAGTTTTGACATTTGAAAGTTTTTTAATGATATGCACTGCATAATATTCTGTTTTAATATTCATATTCTTGCACAGCATCCCAAAAAATGGTGACCAAAAATATGACAAAATTGGTCAAATTTAACATACTGAATACTGTCATTATATAGAGCAATAAAATGTGTTATTATTATTATTATTATTATTATTGTCATTATTATACCTTAAAGGGGCCAAAATGAACTACCATCACAGCATAAACCCTTACTACATCTGCTGGCTACTTGCATCATACATCTGTGCTGCAGAAGTCCCTAAAGTTAGATTTTCCAGTTCATAGGCTAGTTCTGATGATCTTGAAGGTTGAAGCTTTCAAAAACTACAGCTGAGTTTGGGTGGATTTTCTAGACAGATAAAAAGAGAGCTCTGTTACTGATAGCTTGGTTGTATTTATTATCTTATGACTCAATGGCTAGGCTAGCTATAGGCACTGGTTAACTCCTCAGAGATTTCAAAAGGTAGTATGACATATTTGCAGAATGCATGCTGGGTACTGTAGTGTGAGAACAGTGATGTATGAGAATTCATAATTAACCTCTATTTAGTTGTTCCTCACAAAGCAAAGGCTGCATGCACATCCCAAAGAAGTAAACTCATTTTCTCTTTTGGTCTACCTAAACATCATGTCATTAACAGTGCTGTCAATTGAAGTCACTGTTATTATTGCAATGGTGCATCATTCTTGCTCTAATCCCACAAAGACACTCCTTTAAAAAAAAAAAGAAGCTAAGGGCTAAAAGGCTGTGTTAGCATGTTTACCAGTAAGTGCGGCTGAGATGTTGGGACTGTGTTAGCGTTAGCCTCATGCTAGCCTGACAGTAGCCTCACACTGGCCTCTCTCTGGCCCTGCACTAGCCGTGGGCCTGCTGGCGGAATGTAATATGATGGGACGTGGCACTCCATTGTTTGGCTTGCTGCCTGTGTGATGTGCTGCTGTTCTGCTGCCTTTGATCGTTAAACCAAACCGTGTCACCGCCCCTGGTGTCATGAATTATAACGCTGCCGAGCAAAACTTTGATCTTGACAAATATTTCCCCTCTTCTCTGCTGCTTGGTAGGCGATGTGTTACATTCCCTAACAAGGCTGTTCTGTTGTGAATCAATGAATAATTTACCTTAAAAAAGCAGCGCAGCCCAGTAGTTTTGTCTGTTTTATTATGTTCTGGTTTATTTCTTCCAACTCTCCCTCTACTCTCCACCCCCTCGCTTAGCACTTGGTGCAAAAAAAAACGAAGGGGAAAAAAAGAGAATAAGGAGATGTGATATTTTAAGTACTAGGTGGATGCTTAATATTCGTCGCGGATTATCAGGTTATTGGGGTGGAATTCAAGATAATTTTATTACATGCTACCTCTCAGGTTTCCAGGAACACTTAGTTCTTTGAAGCGTTACCTATGCATCTGAGCTGTTCATGGCTAATTCGTTTAAAGCAATGTCTGGCATAGAGGTGTCAGAACACAAAGAGAGGAGAAGTAGCCTATGTGTGTAAGTAAATGAAAATTAAGTAAGTAGGAGCACTGTTAGTTTGTGTTAGTTTGTATAGCCACAATCACAAACACACTCAGATACATTCGTTGTGAAAAAGGAGTTTCACCCTGAAGGAATCAGGAATGAAGATTGGGGGTAGGTTTGACATTGTGAGACGTACAAACGATTCAAGTTTTACACTCGGCTGCACATGTGACGTAAGCAAGGATGGGCCTTATCGCTACACTGCTGCTGACTGACCCAACAGCCATGACTGTGGACATTCAGCCAGCAGTGATGCCCTCCATGAGCCAGCACCACTGGCACACGGCCTCATGATACAGGACATGCATGCAGACCGACGTGACAGCTACCCTTAACACCACATCAAAGTCACCAAAGGCTAGAATGGTGTCATGCTAGAATATCATGAAGTGACTCAGAATGGCAATGGGTCATCTTCAGTGATGAGTCCCGCTTTTGTCTTGGTGGAGGCAACCAACAGATTCATTTGTGGAGGCACCGTGGTCAGTGCCAACACGAAAGTTTTATCGGCATACACCACACATCCAGAAGGCCTGGTGTTACTCCACCTCCATTTAGCTGATGCTCTTATCCAGAGCAACTTACAAGGCTAATCATATTACAGGTAGGCCAATGTAGTGTTAGGAGTCTTGCCCAAGGACTCTTATTGGTGTAGCACAGCATAGTCACGCAGACTGGGATTCGAACCCCAATCTCCCACATGTGGTGGCTCTCTGGCGGGCAGTGGTGTTATCCGCTGAGCTACACCAACCAGTTACTGCAAAATCTGCAGGAACTGTGTAAGAATATTCAAGCTGCATGGGCTGGATAATCACAGGACACCATTAGGACACTCAATAAATATTGCCCATATCAGTCTGAATTTATGATCACTTCATTCTTTCCTCCAGATATCATTACAGTCTGATACTTCCTTCTGGGTGCCACTATTTGTTTAACAATGAGTGTGTTTTTGAGGTGACTTGTCAACATTTTTGGTCCAGAGACTGGTCAGGGTATGTTCTGCCAGTGCACCATCAGGTGACTGCATCCTAAGGGTTTATAGTTTATCTGTTCCCAGCAAAGGAGTCTGTAGTCTTTTAAGATTACAACAACTTTCGGAATCGCGCCCTCTTACAAAAATAGTGCCTTATATAGTGTGTCAGCCACTTAGTGTTGTTTTCGAAATGTCAACGGTTCATTTCATTCCCTATATGGCTCACTATCAATCACCCATAATGCACTGGAAAATGTGGTGTACAGATGATGTACTCCGGAATTTCCAAAGTATACCATAATGCAATGTGTCTTATTACTGACAGAGAAGAAGTTGTTGCGTTGTGTCAGGCATGTCTCAGAGTGGCAGGTTGTCCATGTTGTTTACAGTAAATGAGAGTTTGGCATTTTAAGGTACTCAGTACTTGAACGGTGAACAGCAAAACGTTTTTTTAGAATAAACCTCATCAAGAAATGTCAATCAATAGAAAACCTTGCACATGACTTTGAGTTTTCATCATCCATTTTCAACTGTACACTGAGTGTAAACATCTTAATTACAGCATGTAGTTTAATAAGACCAACCACATCCCAATTCAGCGGTTCATATAGCAGTCACGCTTGATTTGTTTATGTGGTAGAATATGTGGCTTACAAATGTATGTCACATTTTTCATTTTCTAGCTAGTCCTCACCACCTTAGAATTAAACTGGCTATTTTTGTTACTATGCCTTAAAATACTGATGACTTCTGTTCTTATTGGATGGCCTGCATTATGCCTCAATAAGCAGTGCAGGCTGACACACTGATTATAGCTCATAACATAAAGGCCAGCTAATCTGAGGTAAACTAAATAAGCAGTGAATTAGGAGCGTAATACATCAAATACCTTTATTTAAAAAATAAAAACAAATTCAGTTCAGACTACTTATGTACATGTACATACTAAATGTACATAGTTACTGTATTTAAGTAGTTTTCCTATAATATGAAAATGTGTAGTTCCTTTCAGCTTATGTGTGTGTAAAAACATAACATGTCAAAATGAAACAAGCTTATTAATGGATTCCTAGCATTAATGAAAATGTCCATTACAGGCCTGAACTACATGAAAGACCACAGGTAGGAAGGTAAATACTTTTACTCAAGTGGAGGTCTGAAGGGAAGAGTTTTACTGAAGTAATATTTAACATTGGATATCTCTACTTTAACTCAAGTACATGGTTTGTGAACTTTGTCCATCACTGCTACTTAATAATGAATAAATATAATAAAATAATGAAAGAATAATTACTCAATTAGTAATCATATCTATAATAACAAACCTGTGACCTATAAGCTAAACTATCTATCTAACAGACATACATTAGAATATTTATGAAAGAGCTCAATACAGGTTTAATACATAGCTAACATAGTTGTTATTAAGACATCCAAACAAGAAGAAACTAGCACAATTAAAATAGTACCTGTTTAGCTCAGACTTGTCAGTCGAAAGAGTTCTATGCCTTCTTAGAGTAGAAATGTAAGTGTAACTATTGTATAGTGGGTAACACATCAGCTTCCTATGATGTAGACCAAGGTTCAGTTCCAATACCTGGACAAATATCCTACACCATACTAATAAGAGTCCTTGGGCAAGACTCCTAACACTACATTTGCCTACCCGTACAATTAAGTATAAGTCCCTCTGGATAAGAGTGTCTGCCAGATACTGTAAACATACTGTAAAAAGCTCAGTCATTGGACGAAGAGATCTTGACCTGCTTACTGCATAATAAAGCAGTTTTCTTTCATTCATTTGAAACATCCATGAAACTTTAACACAAATCAGGGCTGCACTGTACTGCTTTTATATATGGATCCATGCATCAATTCCTCACAATCCTATCCATCTAATATATAACATTAATCTGACGCTCTTATCCAGAGCGACTTACAAGGTTAATCATATTACAGGTTTTCATTTTTTAACCCTTGTGTTTGGGTAAAAATGATCTGCTTGTGAGACATTTACTAGAGCAAATGAGATATAGATTTTGTTCTTTTGTGTATTTTACAAAATTTTGAATACATAACAGACTCTGTGGTGGTCCAAAAGGGGTCCTTACCTTTAAAGGACAGGGTGAAAGTAGGCCAACACAATATTCACAGCAGACTGCAGTCAGTAAGTCTAACAAACTTTCTGAACTTTCTATTCTCTTCATGATGAAATAGCTTAGAGTGAAATGTAGTAACATTATAAACCACTATTATAGTTATTGGGAAACCTTTATTCAAGTACTATGAGAACAGAAAACATAATTCATTACATTCTACTGTGGTGGGTTATGTGCCTATCATCAGAATCCTATGCTGTCTCGCACCATACCTTCACACCATGCTCTGATGATGCACATTTACTGTCAGTAACACACATATCACACATGCGCATACGCACAAAGCATACAGCACACACACATATTGTCCCCTCATTATCACTTACACGCCATGCGGCTGACACACTACACAACTTTGCAGACATAGGTCAGACTATTAGTGAGTCCAAACTCGCATCCATATGGCATAATTGGCAAGCATCCTCAGCTTGTGTGATTACACACACACACAGGCGTACACACACTCACACAAACGCGAACATGGGCACGCACACAGGAGCGCACACACATGCATGCATTCAGAGTCATGTCCATTTAAGCCTCATTAAGTAAAGCTGTGGAACTCTGTATTGCTTTTTGTCACTGCTCAGCGGGCAGCAGTGTGGGCTTGCAGCTTTTTCTCTCCTTGTTGATGTTGATCTCCACACTAGAGCTGATATGACAGCTGGAGAAAATTAAAGACATTAGCTCAGCTCCTCAAAGTGAATCTACAGGTCTAAATAATGCATTATGTTGAGATGGCTCCTGTGTTTAAGTGATAAACAATCCCAGACAAACGCTCTCTAATGTAGCATTAGGGGAATTATTGCCTCTGCATTTGTCTAGCTGTCAGTGTGGAAAACAGACTGTGAGAGAAGCAGATGTGATCTGCTAAGGCTCAGATGAAGCAAATCCCCTCTGGCCTCTGAAGACCCTAATGGGTTTTATATGGAGCTCCTCAAGTGCTGTAGACTGAAGCTGTCCGGCCTAAGGGTGACAACTGAAAGAAAGCAAATATGTATGCCAGAGCAACAACGCAAAAACAATATTTATTAGTGTAGCTGATACAGCAAATCTGTTTTATTGGATATATGCAAAGTAGGCTGTAATGAGTTGCGTGCATGATCTAAATACAGCATCTGTGTCTGCAAAATAAGCTCGCCAGGCAAAAAATGAATCACCTGTGACTGAAATGTACCTAATAACATGTAATACCTATACGGGCATGAATCACAGCTGTGATCTGATCTGGCATGAACTGGACCAGTTTCTGGATGTAGGCCCCATTAATATTCAGTCCTTACTACATCAAATAAGTCCTAGGTTGGGCCATATTTGATGGAAGCCTCCCCTGGTATAATTCTGGACAGATTTCCTGTAGACTGGGATTTTAGCCACTGCTGGTAGTCCCGTTTGGCTGTATGTGTCCATATACCTGAACATTCAGCAACTTCCTTCATAGTATGGCCTTTGGTACTCCCAAATGCAATATCTCTATTTAGCCAATCATTAACATCTGCTTCTTGACCCGTTTTCCACATCTCAAACGAGACTTTCACTGCACTGTACCACCTCTTCTCAATGTATGAATTTCGTTGCACACCTTGAAACCTCAAATTACGACCACCAGTTTTTGTCCAGTGATCTTATTTTGTATGGTATTCTCATTGATGTCCAAACATGTAGCATGTAAGTTCAACTGGAAGCAAGCTTGACATTATTCATGCAGTGGATGGGTACACGGTCACCTTCTGCGATCTGACTCGCTATATGTATTAAAAAGACAGTGTACAAAATTGATTCTAATAAAGCCCTCTTCAAATGCAGGTGCTGCCGCTTGGTGTATGGACCAAGAATGTGTGCTTGTTATTGTTTTTTTTTTAAATCAGGTTTGGAAAACTCTCAGGTGCTGTAGTTGTACTGCCCGCATAACACAGTGTTCAACATCCCACCATTAAATAAACATTAAAAAAACCTTTTCCTACCTTTTTATTTGGGGCTGAGTGCTTCCCAGTTCAAAATTTCGCTTCTGGACTGGCTAGTACAGTGTTCTCCTCCCATGAGCCTGGGGCACGTTCAGTTTCAAATCAGTTTCTGGACTGACTGAACCTGTGCCAAACAGTGTGCAACAGGCTTTAAGGTATGTTTTCTCTTGTTTGGTGGGTGTGTCAGTGGTGTTACCCACTCAGCAGCGTGTATAAAAACCCTGTTGTATAAAAAAGCCAGTGCACATATTGGATTCTAATAAAGCTTGGTGTACACAGCAATTGAAGGAGATACTATGCCTTCTCAGCTTTCGTAGTTCAAACTCTCACATACCAATAGACTGTTGAACGTACCACCATTAAATAAACGGTTTACCATGTTTTGTTGTGGCTGGATGCTTCCGGGGTTAAAGTTTCACTCCTGCACTTTGATTGGCTAGATTTTCTCTTTATAGCTGATCTCTTTTAGAAGATATAAGCAAAGTGGCTTGTGTTTCTCCAACTGTTACTTATTTATACTTTACGTTGGAAGGTGTTAATTCAGTTCACATTCATTAATGTGCATAAATTCATTAATACTGTAGGAATAATTAAAGAAATGTTAGGACTAAAAACTGGCTACAGGAAGTTATATACAGTCATACAACCCCTGGTTGAATAACGTGTAGATGTAGATGTTCTATGGAGAACAGTTCTGCACATTTGAATGCATAGTTACTCTTTATGTATTCTTATTTACCATTTGGCCAAAATATAAGATACATACAATGTGGCCTACTTAAGTTCTATAACACATTTAATATTTTTTCGGTATGTGAAACATTTTTCAGACTTTCGTAAATGACTGAATCTTCCTGTTTTGAGTAGTGGTTAAACATAATTCAGTTAATCCTAATTGTAAGGTGAATCTGGATGTTCTACTAATTAGATTCATGAATTATCCTAGTTAGATGAAGTACACTGACTATATCTCCAGTGTAAGCATAGGCAAGTTCTGTGCACTGACAAACATACAGTTTTGACTGTCTGCAGGCTCAGCACTGTCTGGTCTAGTGAAGACAGCAGAGATAAATCACCACTGCCAGATTAGAACCAATAAAACCAACAGAGGGTTATGTGGCTATTGGGAGTGGAAGCAGGAAAAGAGATAACACATAGAAGAAAGGGTCAGAGAGATGAGAAAACAAATGGAGGTCTGTGGTTTAGTCGTACAATATAGAGACCAATGACTGGTTGTTAGCGTTTGAAGGTGGCAGTGCAGCTGAGTGGTCAAAAGCTGATTGAGCAAGTTCAAAGGAACAGAACTTGGCCTGGGAATCAAGCAGTCTTGTTTGGGATTAATTGTGTCATGTTCATGTTTAACTTTGTCTTTTCTTTTCTTTTTTATTTAAGGCAGGAGTGTAAGTGCATGCACTTGAGACACTTGCACAAATGACCTATGGTGCAAATGGTTTCGATTTTTTGCCCTTTTTTTAATCACATTTTTTTTCTTCTATTGCATTAGGAATCTAATTGGCATCATTAAAATATCTCTGAACCCTCCGAGTTCTGCAAACTCATATTCCATGTCTAATTAATAACCTTGCAAGCTGTCAGCAAGGTCCGTCTCCATGGCAACAGGACCAGGAAGTAGCATGACGCAGCTCTTTGGAATGACATTCCAAAAATATCAGGCTCTGCAGACCTTCAGTTCTAGTCAAAAAGCTCCCAGCTGTTTTATTAGCGAGAGGACAATGAGTGCTTTAGCGTGGTCAAACCGAGCTTTTGCTGAAGGGATGCGCTCATCTCCTAGCAACGTCTTCTAACGGTTAGCAACCTGTGCCGAAGTGGCGCGGTCCTCAGTCAATTCATGAGAAGGAATAAGCCTCATGACAGTACGTACTTTATCAAGATAAGGCTGATCTCTGCCAGAAGCTTACAAGACTCTGCACCCAAAGCTCAGGATATGTTAACTATTCCAAATGAGGGGAAATCACAAGAGAGCGGAGGTAATGACCTTCATGAAGCAGGACTCACCTGCTTTTCCTTTAGATGAGCAAAGTGAACTTTCCTCTCTTCCCATACCTAAAAACGAATGTTCATGGAGTCTCTACATCACTGTGTCTATATGCTTTATTATTCTCCAGCACTTTGTGAATGTGTTCCACGGCATTTACCAGAGAGGCAGTGTAACTGGCGTGTGTATGGCGCGTATATGCACATGAGGGATGGGAAGCAGTGAAAGAGGATTAGGATGAGTATTGATCCCATACAAATGCATCTTTACTCAAGGTCGCCCTGCCCTGCTCCATCCC
Organism: Prochilodus magdalenae; assembly: GCA_024036415.1. Lineage (NCBI taxonomy): Eukaryota > Metazoa > Chordata > Actinopteri > Characiformes > Prochilodontidae > Prochilodus > Prochilodus magdalenae. The sequence continues at coordinate 182,912 of JAMWET010006928.1, read as the reverse complement.
GAGCAAGAGAGGAAAATGCGCACACATAAACCACACATACCCGCCTTACAAGCCACGAGGCTTGTCATTCCAGTTAAAGGAACATCTTTTCGATGTTTCTTTACCAAATTTTTGGGAATTCATTTTTAATATTGTGTCCCTGTCTAAAGCATCATTGGAACGTATGAGCTGCTGTTTACATTGTGTGGAAACTTCATGATGAATGAACCAACAGAAATAGCCCAAAATTGCTTAGGGAAAAAAATCTGGTTCCACTTTCTTTACAGTTGAATGAGGTTTTAGCCTTCTCATGTAAAGTTGTCAGTTTGGAGACCCTTGTTGTTTCTGGGACAGCAATGATTTGTAGGTCTGAAACATGTCAAATCCATTTCTCAATAAATCACATGTACTTATGTGTTAATAAGATACTGACATTTGGGTACCCCGTGACGGATTCTTGCAAGCCAGACATCTGAGAGTCTAAGGGTCTGGTGTATTTTGTTATTTAATGTGGAATGAACCACTTACATTGTGAGGACATGCCTTTTGACAGCCATGCAAAATAACCAACCACAGACCAGTGTTTAGGTGTGGAATGTAGGTACAGCTGATTTTAAAAGGCACTAAATGCTTAAAACCAAACTTTTGGAAACATCTTAAGAATTTATTTCTATCTCTGTCAGTCGTATCACACAGAGTGGCAACTACTTGAAGGTGTATGTTTCTAATCAGACAGATAAGTCAGAGTCAGAGCAGAACTGACAAAATCCTCATAGTTGTGGCCAGGGGCCTGTCTCACAAAACAGGATTTCTTGCCAGTTAACTTGGACCATGGATTTTGTGTCTCACAGCAGTGTATTACTTTGCACCGAGATACATCACCTTATGCTGCTATATATGCTTTACACTAAAATAGGGTACAGAATAACACCTGTGTCAGCAAAATACCTGAAATTATTATTAGCCAACAGTGTTTAATAGCGTCTGCTATTAAAATTACTTACTACATTTAATTTGTAATAGTTTTTTAGCCTTAAAAAGCCTAAGCCTTCATTAGACAGAAATCATGAGACCATGATAACTTTATTGGGCACCTCAGGTAATGACGCACGAAGTTTGATTCACACTCACACACAAACACACGCAATCTGGAAAGTGAGGGAAGCAGGTGCATAACAGTACATGACAGGGCAGATGACACAAAGGGACATATAACTGGGTGCTATGGCAACAGGGGTCACAGGTGAGGTAGACAAAAAAGTGCGGTGCAAGGAGATGATGATGAGCTGTAAGTGCGGCTGTGGGTAGCCTAAATATTAAAATCCCCTTGAGAGATTATAGGAGTATGGCTTCGTAAGCAGATTATAATGACCTTTCATCGTGATCACAGGAACCAGAGTGTCCCAGAGCAATTACTCTCTACATATTAATGAAATTAATTATTTAGAGCACACAAAGCATAAACAAACTGTAGAGGTGCCAGGATGTTTTGTATACAGCAATGCTGTTTGCCCGATGAATCTTCAGGCTGGCTTTACACGGTGAAGCTTTAATACAACTTGAGTTGCTTGAAACCTACATGAAACTAACTTGCACTTCAACTGCATAATGTAAAGCATCTTTCAACCCACTTGAGGTGCAACAGTTCATGAAACCACCAAACCGCATCACGGGACCCTGAACATACTTTCAGACCACTGATTTCATCGGATCAATAGACAAGAAAATACAGGCAGATGGTTTACTGTCAGTGGTTATAGAAGACCCCCACCCCCTACATGACTCAGGCTTGGTCAGTTTGTATTTGGTCTGCTTCTTGAGTTGTGAAATCCAACATCAGTTTCTTGAAGCTGTGTTGATATTCAAGGGAGAAGCTTGATGGAGTCTGAGATGAACTTGTGGTGCTTCTAGAATAGCCTGAATGAGACAAGTAGGTTAAGTTAGGAGGTTCTAAAAAATCTGGCTAACTAAATTTTAACTAAACACTTTTGGTTATCTATTCATTTTTAACAGCTCAACTTAGAACATATACAAGAAAATATAAGCAATTAGAATGAACCCTATATAAATAGATAAAAGACTAGAGTTCTAGATATAGTGAAAAATAACACCAGTGATAGCTTAAAAAAATAAGATGATAAAAATGCTATAAATATTTAAGTTAATCTTGGTGGATGACTTTATAGCAAAAAAAAAAAAAAACAGTGTAGCAAAAATGTAAGCTGCTTAGCTGAAGTAACTTAATGTGCTACATGTGGCTTTGATTTCACGAATCCTACATAGTGTTTTGTTGCATTGTTGACACCCCTTTGTGGAGATTCCACCTAGAATCTCTGTGGCTCCTCCCACTCTCTGGTATTACTCACACCTGCTAATTTTGGACTCATTAAGATTCCCCAATAAACCCCTATTTTGCTTTCTCTGTCTCTTTGCAGAATCTCTGTGTTTCCTACCTGAGTGCTAAATTGTGTTTTAATTGTGTTTTTCCTGCTTTGTCTCCTGGTTTGTTGATCATTAATTATGGATTATAGATTATGAATTGTACTGCCCGTATTGAAGCCACTTTGCGCATCCACCCTGCCTCAACACACTCAGCTACAAATAAGTAGTAGTGAAGTGTATTAGTAGTAATATAATTATGATATATTCCAAGTGCAAAAGTAGTTATGTCCACATAATTAAGCAGTTCCAATATAACACATTTAGTACACTCACTTTAGTACATAGTAAACTCAAAAAAAAAAAGGGATTGTTTGTTTAAAGTCCTTTTTTAAAAAGTTGAATAAGCCTAACTTATAACAAATTAGATTAATGTTTTTAGGTTGGACCAAAAACACTTTTTGCAATGTAGGTATTATGTGTACATGTGTTAAAATTTCAAATATGTACATTTAATATTAATTCTACTTTTGAAAAGTACAGCTGATGACAATTGTCAGCTTTATTTTTGAGATGGCACCTAGCAGATGAATCATGTAGAGTCAGGACACCAACCCTACTGCTGGGGAGCTACCTGCAGAGTTTAGTTCCAACCTGTATCTTATATGTTGCCCCCATTTACCAACACTAATGCATCTCATTCAACCAATCCAGGGCTCTTAAAGAAGTGAATGAGCTGGAGCTGGTGTGGCAACCTGTGGTTCCTGATTCTATAGGAAGGTTGCGCTCCAGGATCAGGGTCGGTGTGCACCAATGTAGAGGAACCTTATAGGAATTACCTCAAAGAAACAAGCATAGATATCTGTGCTTTAGTTATGGATAATCTTCTCTCATCGCAGGTTTAAAATGCAAAATGTTTAAGGCATTTATAAGAAAGAGATTAGTGACATTAGTGGAAGGACTAAAGAAGCTAATGAAGTCCAAATTATTTTACCAACTGAAATCTGTGAAAATGCGCAGAGGGAACAGATGAATGCATTTGGAAATGCAGCTGAAACAGCCCGGCTTCCCTTCTGAAACGCTCTCTCCTGAGCCGAGGTTTAATATAAGTCGTAAAGACAGATGCAGGAGAGAAGAGCGACGGCTCACTTCTTTTTTCCCCCTTCTTTTTGGCTCTAGACTGGTATGAAACGGTGTCCTGGTGCCTCACTCCTATATACCTCTTTCTCCCTGGCTCCCCAAAGGTTCTCTGTTGGTTAGCAACCCACGCGTCTGATATCTGTTTAAAAAACATCAAAGTACATTATTTAACAAGCATGTTCACGAGGCAGTGAGAGAGAGAGATGTAGGGAGACGTGTGCGCTCTGAAAATTCCACAGAACCTCTTTTGAAGGGAGAGGAGCGAATAAATCTTGCAAAGTGGAGAAACTTTATTTTTTTCTTTTAACTTAATCTGGAGTTCTTTTCTAAGATCCAGGGAGAAATAGGTTTCTGCGGGTGCGCTCGCACTCACTCAGGCTGCTAATAACAGCCTCCCCACTCACTGAACTTCTGGATGCACTAAGTAGATATGACGAGCCAGCGTGCTGTGAACATGGCGAGTCGGCATGACGTTTTAATGAAAACGTGCGTGGCTGTGGCCAGTTCAGGGCAGCAGTTCTGATCTAAATGCCCCTCTGATTGACATGCACTTTGAAAATATCAAAGTACCGAAAGGGTTCTTTGGAGGGATACAATAAAAGAATCGTTTGTTTCTCTAAAAAAATCTATGGATGGCTCTTTAATAAACTTGTGTAAATAAAAAAAGTATGGAGAGCCCGTTTAAAGTTTAACCTCCTTTCACAGCAGCAATACAATTAAATTACTGCCTGTCATAAAGAATTCTTTACTGAATTTTGGAACCTTTTTTTTATACGGTTTATGGAATTTAATACAAAATATGTACAAACAGCAAAGCCAAAAAAGTTGGGACAGTATGGAAAGTGCTTATTTTAAAATATACAGTGTTTCTTACATCTCTACTTTCATTTACTTGCAGACAATTCAACGACAGGGTAGTTGTGGGCTGGAGGTTAGGGAACCAGCCCTCTGACCAGAGAGTTGCCGATTCAATCCCCTGAATCGACAGTAACGACTGAAGTGTCCTTGAGCAAGGCACCTAACTTTATCAAGCACTACAATGCAGAGTTACATTCACAAATGCTACTTCAAACTTTACTTTGCAAAGCAGAATCCTTATTTTAACCATGTCCAGAAGTGGCATCAGCTTCTCTGGGCTCGGAGGCATCTGGGACCATGGACCATGACACAGTAAAAACATTCCAGCTCTTCTTTGGAAAAAATGGATGCCATGTGCTCCAGAACAAAAACGAAAAGCAACTAAAAATAGAGTTTAGAAGTCATGGTATGTTATGGTATGGGGTCAGTATGACAGATAGCTTATGTTTTGTTTTACAAAATAATGTCCCCGCTATTAGGCAGTGCATGGCAATGCATGGCCATAGCTTTCTACAAGGTAGCCTTTAGAGGTATAAAGCACTTCAGACATCTGATTCCTATCATCAATATAGCAAACAATTGTGATGTGGTTATTTTCTCAATTCTCAGTAAAATAAGAGGCTAAAATGTCACTGAGTTGGAACCCTTCTTGACACTGAGGAAGTGCCCTCTTCACCACTTTAGGGAAGATAATTGCAACATAATCCATTGGATATTTTTTAAGTTGCACTGACTTCAAACACACTGTCTGTCTCCAGGATTTATGTGTACTTTTCAGTGGAAAGATGATGGAAAGCCAAAGGTGTACATATTCAGGTATACAGTTAACCTAAGCCTTAATATTGTACCATTGTTGAGGATGCATTGTTTGTTTTTAAACTAATGAAGAGAAATGTTCTAACGTGTGTACCATGGTGCATTTCACATCACACAACTCTGAACGACTTGCCTCATATGTTGGCTTTATGTTTTTTTGAAAAATAAAATGCCTTTTGAAATGCCTTTTGATATCACCACTCAGTCCATCACTACACCTCCAGATGTAGTGATGGACTAAGTATGTTTAAGTGTGTTGGGAACTGGAAGCTTGTGGACTGTTGTTAATGTTCACCCATCACTAATACACGGTTGCAACATTAGCATTTCTCGAAAATAGACTATAATTAGGTTGTATGTTCTTTAAGCAAGCTAGTTATTACTTGACAGGGACAAATACAGAGGTGGCATTTAGGCCAAGCAAGCAAATATTTCAAACTGTATGGAGAAAGTGTTCTTTTTGCACACCAGTGTGTAGGACACGCTGCAGCAGGTATAAAGCAGTTGTAGACTATGGTGGTGAATGTGTGGGTGTAAACGCTAAAGTAGATGCTGAGGGAATTGCCTTAAGTGCCTGGTGCTACTTATTGTGGTGTGGGGGATTCTCAGAAGAAACACAGAGAACTTGAAGTTCTTGTCTATAATTCAACTTAGAACTCTGCATAGAAAACAGCTCAGGACGGGAAGTGACCTCTACTCTACGCCCAACTCTGGCTTTTACTGTTAGCTACCTTCCTCTAGCTCTCACTAGCCTTCTGAAGCTTGGTACCATAATGCCTAACACTGGCTGTACCTAGACCTGCCCCTTTAAAATAAAGCCATTAGCTAAATAACCAAGTATATTAATTCCTAACTGAGTAAACAGCCTAGGATTAGCATGAACAAGCATTTTAATAACAGGTTATATGTATATTTTCCCTAAGCAGATCACAGCCACGCTCTGATGCCACATTGCTCCTCCCTTGTCCAAAAACATTGTACCTGCTGCATACCAGTCCCATCCAACCAAGTCTCTTTGAGCGTTCCCGAGTGAAAGGGGATATCTGGCGTTCTCACAGATGCAGCCTTTGGGCTGTTTGCTATGGCTGTCAGGGTTTTGCAATCCTTCTGGGTCACCGAGGGGCATTGAGGGATTCCGAACCTGCTAAGGAATGTCTGTAGGCCTCCTGAATTGCCGCAGAGCCTGGCAGGGTTTCCCTGTGCAAGTAGAGAGCTTGGGTTGGGTCCTGGGGGGCATCGTTCTGGAGAGCCCCAGGAAGAGGAAGGTGGTCCTAATGCAGAATCATGTGGTGCCAGGTTCTGGTATGATGTCTGGCAGCCTTTCCAACACAAGGCAGGGTTCCATCCAGTTATGATCCCCCTTGGAAGGATGGCCTTTCTGCCAGCATGAAGTAAACATCCCGGCTTTCTCCAGATGATTTTCTATTGTGAAGTCCAGATTTGATTTTTTATGTTTTGTGTTACAAATATTTGACATACTTGTTATTTTTGTTCTACAGATAATTGTTCCTAATATAACTCCTGTTGAACCAGCCCTCTAATGTAGATTCATTCATCTTCTAAGCCACTTTCCTTCTTGGTCACAGAGTAGAGTAGAAGCCCATCCCAGTGTTCACTGGGCAGAAGGCAGAAAACACCCTGGGCAGACTGCCAGTCTGTTGCAGAGCAGACATACACATTCACACTCACACTCATACCTAGTTGCAATTTCGCATCTCCAATTCACCTGAAAGCATATCTGTGGACTGTGGGAGAAAACCCAAGCCGACATGGGGAGAACATGCAAATTCCACACAGGAAGGACCCCGGACCCCCTGGCTTCTTCTCCTTATTGCGAGGTGACAGTGCTACTCAGTACACCACCGTACCGCCAGCCAAAAATTACAAACTGTAGATTTTATAAGCAGCTTTAGAAAAATTGACGTCGTTTAAGTGCTGACATATGCACGACCCAGGCTCCTCTTTCCTCCTACTGTACTTTAAAAGGTTGCACCTAAATGTCTCATATACTCAAAAGAGCTCATATAAGGGCTGAGGTGTGTATTGGCCAGTTTTTAGTTATGAATGAGAGAGAGAGAGAGACAGAGAGAGAGACAGAGAGAGAGAGAGAGAGAGAGAGAGAGAGAGAGAGAGAAAGAGCATCTATGTGCGTGAAATATTGCACCCTACATGATCTAATCTCCAGATAGAGCGAAAGCTGTTCATCTCTACACTAACAATCCACTCCTCAGGCAATGATGTTTGGCATAGTACACCACTGTGTCATACAGTTAACTGCATAGTAAACCTAGGCCTTCAGGCCGTTCTGCAGAAGCATCCAAATCACATGAACATATAATCTGCTGAAACAGTTTATATAGACCTCCTTCTTCTACAGTCTTTTCAAATCCTTTGTTTCTGTCTTTGATCCCACATTACAGTTCCTCACCATAATAAATACGTAACAGAACGTTATTTGTGTTATCTAGCAAAATCTTTTTTCAGGGGTGTGTTTGCCCAGCATATAAGGAAAGTATCTTCTATTGTCATTATATCTCCATCAGTGTAATACTGAATTTATCTGTGAGACATAAACATGGAGCTGGAACCGCGTATGACGCTAATATGTAAAGACATAGGACATTATAAAAGCTCCAACAGAATCCAGCTCAATGCCTCTGGCTTTCAGTTTGCTTTCAGTTTCATGGTGACTCACAATTGTATTTTCATGTACTTTATAATGTACAATATTACAAACTGCAGCTCCGACCACACCACATAATTCATTCATCATCACACTGAAAGGCGATTACAACATGTAGCAACATACTTTTATCCATGACATGTAGCCTTTCTTCATAACCTACAGTGGAATGCAAAAGTCTGGGCACCAGTGGTCAGACATTCTGCAAAAGATGACCAAAAAGTCAGTTATGACAAAAGTATGACATATTTGACACAGTTCTGTAATATTTTAGCATGATTACTTTACACCTTTTACATTTTCAAAAAAAAAAAAAAACAACAACAAAGGGACCCAAGCAAAAGTAACCTCTTGGCACCCTGCATTGTCAGTAACACCTCTTTTGGCAAGAACACCTAGCCTGGGGGGGATTTCGCACATTGTTCCTAGCAAAAGGCTTCTAGTTCTGTGAGATTCTTGGCAGTCCTGCATGTACTTCTCATTCTGCGGTCTATCCAAAGACTGCATGCGCCTTCAGTCTATGCCTCTTGAATGAATCCACTTTGGATTTAAGGTATGTTTAGGATCATCATCCTATGTGGCATCCTCTTTTCATTTTCTGTTGTTTTACAGATGCGCAATATTTACCGTCAGAATTTGTTGGTGTTTAAATAAATCGATTCATACCTCTGAAATGTCTCCCATGTCACTGGGTACAACATGGGACCAAAGCAGAATCAATCCACCACCAACAGTAGTCTCAGTAGCAGCCATTATACTCATTTTTAAATTCATCAGCACATTGGCGTTGCATTAGGCTTGTTTAGAAGTTTTTCTAGAAAAGTCTGATGCTGTATTGTGTGATTAGGATGGTTCTCTTCTAACGACGCTTCCATTAAGGTCATGATTTTTTAATTCTTACAGGGGTTTTCTTTTGCCTTTCCATTAATCATATCAGCAGTTCTCTCAAAAAGTTTTCTGGGTCTTCCAGACCTCAACTTGACCTTCACAGCTCCTTTTTACTGCTAATTCTTAATTACGTTATGAACTAAGGAAACAGCTACCTAAAAACCATTTGCTGTTTTCTTTTAGTCCTCTCCTGCTTTGTGTGCACCAGTTATTTTAATGTTCGGAGTGCTGGGCTGCTGCTTAGATGAGCTTATGGATGCTGATTGTTGGGATAAAGTTTGAGTCAGGCATTTCCTAATGATGATTGTGAATAAGCCATAGCCCTGTTGAGCTAATTAAGGTCCAAGACCTTGTTAAAAGTTATCTGAGAGATTTAATTTCTTGGTGATGGGAAGTTTTGTGTGGTGTTCCTTTCCTCATACAAAAATACTGCACTTATCTTGCTTCATATGTTACATTAATAGATAACTATTTACATAAATAGATTTTTTGACCTGGGGTGTCCATGTCACTGTGTATTGATATTTTTGTAGTTATTAATAACAGTAGTTACCAAATTGCGGCGGATATTTGTGGAAGGTATATGTAGTAAGATAATGAATAAGAATTATTTCAGTTTTTAAGATAAGTTAGTTTTACAGTAATCGGAGTTCCGGAAGTTAAAGAATTGGGGTTAACCCAGGAAACGCACCCAGCTCAAACACACTCAAAGTATTTTAAGAAAGAACACAGTGAAGATGTTTCTCTGTGTTTTTGTTGTTGTTATTTTGTGCTCTTGCCTGAAGCTTTTTTCTGAAGTGGCAGAAATTAGCATAGTTGCTGCAGCAATTGTTTGTTGTAGCTGTAATGTTCTCTCTCTTTCTGTTTCCTGTTATCAGTAATCTGTCAGTTCTGCATGTGACAGACCTGAGGTCTATGAGGAAGATAAGTAGATCTTTTGCATGTCCTAGCAGCAACACTGACAATTCTGAAAACAAGAAAGAAGCATGTGGAGAGAAAGAGGGATCTGTTTCTTTTCTTCTCCCCCCTCTTCTTTATTGCTCTGAGTATTAACATTCCCACATAGCCCCATGGTTCTACTCCATGTTACATACCTCTGTGTGTATGTGTGTGTGTGTGTGTGTGTGTGTGTGTGTGTGTGTGTGTGTGTGTGTGTGTTTGTGTGGGTGGGTGGGTGTGTGTGTGCATGCATGTAAAGCAAGCTGACTTTTTATAATCTCCCCTCCAAAGATAAGTCACCTCTATATAATGAGTCAAGCCCTCTTACACAAGATTAATTAGTCTCAATGAACTCTCAAAGACAAAGAGTGAGAAAGAGTGAGAGAGACAGAGAGAGAGAGAGAGAGAGAGAGAGAGAGAGAGAGAGAGAGAGAAAGAGAGAGAGAGAGAGAGAGAGAGAGAGAGAGAGAGGAAGTGAAAAGTCTAGTATGCCCATGCAAAGCCATACTGGTGGGAAAAGGGTGAAAGGGCACTCTCAATGTGGAAAGGCTTTGATTCATTGTAATTTAAAGGTGGAATGTAATGCGAGAGTGCAGCTTAATAAAGAAGGGATCAGTGACCAGATCTTATTTTAAATAATAACAATATACGCTGCATTTGGGCAGTGGGTTCCTCCTCTGAGCCATACAATACCTTTAACACATTCTAATTTTATTGCTTAAAGACTAAAAGTAATGTGAGGACAAATGGGCAAAAATATGACATCATGATGCTTGACTGCATCATGGCTGAATATTGATTACATTGTTCTAACTGTATTTAGTAATATGTTCCATCATAAACACATAACTAACATATTCATAGCACATTTACAACACATCTCATAATTCACACCGTTCCTTGGTGTAGCTGGCTTCATTCACATCACCTGCTTCAGTCTACTGCTGCTCCCATAATCCTCTGTCCAGGAGTCCAGTATAACACAGATGCTAAGCTTATCATGCATGTCTGCTACGTAGGAGATTATTAGTTTGATCATCTCCTAAAAGAGCTCAGCAAAGCTGAGGCCACATTAGTCATCACTTATAATTTACCAGTGAACATGAGTGTTTGTAAAGAAGCCCGTATCCGAGGTCCTCGTTAGAGTTCGTCTAATGAGCATGTTTGCTACACACCGTGTGCTGATACTGAAACAAGCACTGAGGCAGTTTCTTTTAAATAGGGTATGTTTGTACTTATTTACTGGGTAAGTATTCTGAACGTATTCTCCTGTACATGTAAGCGGTAGCCATATCGAGACTGCTGCTTTTACAAAATTGACTTGAGTGTAACTTGAGTGGAATACATGATGCTTGATTTCTGTACTCTGAACGTGTATTACCAATACTAACAACACTTCAGATCCTGCCAGAAGTAAAAGCGTATGCTGATGTGTGGCTTGTTGTAGGATTTAAAGGGCTACTTGGTTTTAGTTTGGAACACAACACAGACAAAGTAGGCATGGAGGACATCACCTATATCTGTTCAAGCAGTGCAAAATGCAGTTAGTGCACCTGGTCCTCTTTCCACAAAAGCTACCTATAGATGTTGCCCATGTTTATTTTTGTGGGGAATAAATGAAGCTGACAGACAAGACAAAGAGAAAACTTGGAGAGATTTAGATTACAATGCAGATAGATGGAAAGGACAGAGGAGAGCTGTAAGAGAATTGTGTGACCCCACTTAGCTTAGCTCAGCACACATACACACACAGCATGTGGCGCATCTCAAAGACTCGGTGGAAAACACACAGCGGCATGCTAATGAGATAAGTATAAAAGATAAGAGGCAGGCTTACTCATAACTTCCTCCTCCCTCGGGGAGCAATAGCAGTAGTAGAGAGAGAGAGGGGGGAAAAGAGAGAGAGTGAGAAAGAGAGAGAGAGAGAGAGAGAAAGAGAGAGCGAGAGTCAAGTTGACCCCACTTAGCTCCACCAGCTGAAAGCATTCCTCTGTGAAACAGGGACCTACCTCCTAACCGTGTGCTTCACATCCTAAATTGTCCTGTGTGCTGATGCACACACACACCCAGAGACACACACGTTTATATCTCTGGGCTTCTGAGGAATAGTTACGGATGTACCGATAAAGAACTTCTGGCTCAATACAACAAACAGTTATTAACACCTTGTGTTGAGTGACACAGTAATATCAACAATTGTCACTTTCAATAGTAGCTGAAAGTGTCTTGCATGTCTTGTACAAAATACCCCCTGGCATGGGGAAGTGCACCATGTTGGCAGACTACTCCAACATTGGTTTAACAATCCGTCTTTTAGAAATCTCTTGGTAATGTGGTCTTCCACACATTCATTAAGATCTTCTCCATCTGAGCAACATTTCGGTCTTTTGACCATTTTCTTGCAAAAATGGCATGTTCGTGTTTCCAAAGGTATACAAGGCAGAGTTGCAGTTGCTAGAGTATGAAGGAACTGGAGGAACCAATTTGCTACAGCGCCAGCCTGAGGCAGAGCAGCACTGCATCTCTAGTTACTTAAGAATGCCAAAGCCAGAAGCTCACTCGCTAAATGATAAGCTTTCCCTGAATGCATGTTTGAGCATCAGTTTTTATTTACCTATCAAAGAGCATAACTTCATAGTACACTCATTATCAAAATAATTGCTGCGCCCAGAGGGAAGTATCAGATTGCAGTGATATTGGGAAGGAAGATCAAAGTTACCAGGAATGATAAACAATGATAACTTTAAACTGATATGGGGTATATTTATCGAGCTACACATACAGAAGTACAGGGGTTGGACAATGAAACTGAAACGCCTGGTTTTAGACCACAATCATTTATTAGTATGGTGTAGGGCCTCCTTTTGCGGCCAATACAGCGTCAGTTCGTCTTGGGAATGACATATACTGCGTCCTGCACAGTGGTCAGAGGGATTTTCAGCCATTCTTCTTGCAGGATAGTGGCCAGGTCACTACGTGATGCTGGTGGAGGTTCGTCCTTCTTGGTGGTATGCTGACATTACCCTGGATACCGTGGCTCTTGATACATCACAAAGACTTGCTGTCTTGGTCACAGATGCGCCAGCAAGACGTGCACCAACAACTTGTTCTCTTTTGAACTCTGGTATGTCACCCATAATGTTGTGTGCATTGCAATATTTTGAGCAGAACTGTGCTCTTACCTGCTAACTGAACCTTCACACTCTGCTCTTACTGGTGCAATGTGCAGTTAATGAAGATTGGCCACCAGGCTGGTCCAATTTAGCCATGAGACCTCCCACACTAAAATGACAGGTGTTTCAGTTTCATTGTCCAACCCCTGTAGTGTCTCTCAGTATGTTTGCTAACACGACAGCTCTGATCAATCAATTATGTTCAAATTACAAACATCAATAGAAATGCATAAATAAAAACGTATTGCATAAGGCAAATAAAAACGTCATATTGTTTGAGACAATGTAGCCTCTAATATGGATTTGCACAGGGGAAGGTGATGATGCTGACCCAAAAGCACAGTGTGTAGAGTGTAGTTGGACGCTAGGCTTTCTAGTTATAAACAGGTGGGCTGTGAGGTTGCAAATCTTGAGACTCCCTGAATTAGATAGACCTGGCCCCCTTTAGGACCCTCTCCCTATATTTCGCATTTTGCCTGCATGCGGACTCTTACTGGTATTTTAGTGGCGTTCCTGTATGGACGGGCAATTCAACCCACAATACACTTATGGCAGAGGTAGACAGAGCAACTCTAACAACTATCATTAAGAAAGTGTAATGTACCAACTGACAATTCATCCATCAGTGTAGTGCTCAGACACGTCCCCATGTTCCTTCCTTAAGTCAATCCATCATTACGAGTTAAATTAATGAGGAGAATCCTCAGCTTGTTTTGAAACAATGCCTTAACGTCGTCACTGCTTGGACCCAACCGTGCCACGGTATTAACGGTGACTAATGACTCAAAATACTTTCCTTATGCGCGAGAGAGAGAGCGCAACATTTGCATTTTGCCTTTAATTCGTTTAGCAGATGCTCTAATTTGCCATGACTCATAAGTCTGAAGGCATCCGGGGCACAGAGAAATATGGCTGGGGAGTGCTCCGGTTCAGCACACAAGAAATACGGCCAAGGAGCGAAAAACAAATCATTTGTCTGAGTGTCTGAAGGGAGTGTGGAGCTCTGGCTGAAGAGATGAGCTCCAGCACTGTCCAATTTAGGAGGAGCAAGAGGAAGAGAGCTGACCATTACTGTGATGGTAATGTACTCTAGGAGTCGTGTACTGAAGCTATAAGGGAGGCTTTACTGGAGACTATAAAATGCTTTGCTGGTTAGACATTGTAGCAGTAAATAGTGCTGCTGGGTGATACGATGACTGCGATACCAGTGCTGCTGTCACACTGTGATACTCACATTCAGTTTACAGATAACAAGCATTCTGTGTTGATAATTTTAACTTGTATAAAACAGCAGTCTCTCTGCTGGTGAGCAGATTGTCTTTTTTATTGTTCTGTTTTGTGGTTTATTTTACGTGTGGTATGCAAGATTTGACAATAAACGAGGAATTACAGTTTTTCCAGGTTTCTGCATCTTTTAATGATTGAAATATAAACATTTAGGTGCGGGCAGATGTACAATGGATCATTGATCATTGTAGAGAAACTTGACAGCTGGGATTTCTTTACAGTGCTGATGATGGGAACCAGGTGCTGGGATCTAAGCCTACAATGCATATATAGCCATTTTATTTATTATCCAAAATGACCAGTGAATCTACACGTGTCAGCTGTATTTATATATAATGTTTATAATGATAAAAAGTTTTTAGGGTCCTGTTTAGCTGTACCTCTCCACCCGGCATACATTTCAAAAATACATTTAGAGCAAATTCAGCTTAACACAAACAATCATTCAGGCATCAGGCCTTCTATTCGCAATCATTACATGGAATAAATGCCTGTTCCTGTCACCACCACTGTGAACAGTTCCAACACTTCAAATGACTTACGAAGGATGATCATTTCACTGATTCAACTGCAGAAACTTAGAACACAAACCCCTTAAACTACATTATAGTTTACTGTAATTTACTGGTGGTTCAGACTGGTTTAAAGATTAAATATCAGGTTCTAGTTCTAGTTTCTTAACTGGCGTCTCGTACCCACCCACCACACGAAAGAATTATTCAAACACAACAGAAAGCTATTGTTAACTTTATACTTTATATAGAAAGTTTTAAAGGAAATCATATTTTTAAATGACTACACTGACTGTATAGATATGAATAGAATAGAATAGAATAGAATAGAATAGAATAGAATAGAATAGAATAAGATTAAATGGAATAAGATTGAATAGAATAGAATAGAATAGAATAGAATAGAATAGAATAAGATTAAATAGAATAGAATAGAATAGAATAGAATAGAATAGATTAGAATAGAATAGAATAGAATAGAATAAGATTGAATAGAATAGAATAGAATAGAATAGAATAGAATAGAATAGAATAGAATAAGATTAAATAGAATAAGATCGAATAGAATAGAATAGAATAAGATTAAATAGAATAGAATAGAATAGAATAGAAGATTAAATTAAATAAATCACACATGGCATGTGCATCGTTTCTCTATACCGTTTATACTGTTTATTTCGTTAGATGTTTTTACTGTTAGATATATTTCAGTCAAAATCATGACAGACAAATACAATATGTGAAAAAAACATCTTACCACTTAAATCATCATATAATCACATCATAAAAGCGGCCCTGCTGTAGGGCTTCTTGTAGTGCAATATTTGAAGAATATAAAAGAAATAAGGTCAAATAATAACAAGCTATCAACTTTGCCAGGGATTTGGTTTGTTGTAGGAGTACAGAGGTTCATTACCTCTATACATACTTTATACACGTGCATGCTATCTGATTGCTATCTGATTCTGTGAGGTTTTTTGGAAGATATAAAGGTATTACATCTAATCAGTATTGCCCAGCGCTGGAAGTGTCCAGTTCTATCCCTGATCTTTGACTCACTCACTCTTGACTGCAGCAGTCTGTAATAGTGTGCAGCTGGACACGTCTCAAACATCAGACGTAAAACCAATGAAAGGCTCCAGTTAAGTATCTGTTGTGGCAGGGTGTTCTGGGGGGGATGATTCAAGATGTGGTGAGGTAAAGGCTCTCTTTCTCTCGCTCTCTCAAAGTCTCTCGATCAATCTGTCTCACTATCTGAGCCAATGCTTCTGACGTCACACAGGCTGGCCAACGGTGGACTCTTTGTGGGTTTGTGTGTGTATGTGCTCATGTTTTTAGCCCATGTGGGGACTAAATGGCCCCAAGAAACTTGTTCACATCGTGGATGTTTAACAGACTTTTACTTCTGAACCAAAACTCTCACAAATTGATGGCGTCATCTACTGTAAATAATGTTTCCTGCTTCTGTAAAGTTACCAGAGGGCAGTTATCCAGTGTTGTGCCAGTGACTACAGAGTGCAGTTATCAAGCGATGTGCCAGTGACTACAGAGTGCAGTTATCAAGCGATGTGCCAGTGACTACAGAGTGCAGTTATCCAGTGTTGTGCCAGTGTCTACAGAGTGCAGTTACTGAGTTTTGTGCCAGTGACTACAGAGTGCAGTTATCCAGTGTTGTGCCAGTGACTACAGAGTGCAGTTACTGAGTTTTGAGCCAGTGTCTACAGAGTGCAGTTACTAAGTTTTGTGCCAGTGACTACAGAGTGCAGTTACTGAGTTTTGTGCCAGTGACTACAGAGTGCAGTTATCGAGTGTTGTGCCAGTGTCTACAGAGTGCAGTCACTGAGTTTTGTGCCAGTGACTACAGAGTGCAGTTATCGAGTGTTGTGCCAGTGTCTACAGAGTGCAGTTACTGAGTTTTGTGCCAGTGTCTACAGAGTGCAGTTATTGAGTTTTGTGCCAGTGACTACAGAGTGCAGTTACTGAGTTTTGTGCCAGTGTCTACAGAGTGCAGTTACTGAGTTTTGTGCCAGTGACTACAGAGTGCAGTTACTGAGTTTTGTGCCAGTGTCTACAGAGTGCAGTTATCGGGTTTCGTGCCAGTGACTACAGAGTGCAGTTATCGAGTTCTGTGCCAGTGACTACAGAGTGCAGTTATCGAGTTCTGTGCCAGTGACTACAGAGTGCAGTTATCGAGTTCTGTGCCAGTCACTACAGAGTGCAGTTAGTGAGTTTTGAGCCAGTGACTATAGAGTGCAGTTATCCAGTGTTGTGCCAGTGACTACAGAGTGCAGTTACTGAGTTTTGTGCCAGTGTCTACAGAGTGCAGTTACTGAGTTTTGTGCCAGTGACTACAGAGTGCAGTTACTGAGTTTTGTGCCAGTGTCTACAGAGTGCAGTTACTGAGTTTTGTGCCAGTGACTACAGAGTGCAGTTACTGAGTTTTGTGCCAGTGTCTACAGAGTGCAGTTATCGAGTTTTGTACCAGTCACTACAGAGTGCAGTTAGTGAGTTTTGAGCCAGTGTCTACAGAGTGCAGTTACTAAGTTTTGTGCCAGTGACTACAGAGTGCAGTTACTGAGTTTTGTGCCAGTGTCTACAGAGTGCAGTTATCGAGTTTTGTACCAGTCACTACAGAGTGCAGTTAGTGAGTTTTGAGCCAGTGTCTACAGAGTGCAGTTATCGAGTTTTGTGCCAGTGTCTACAGAGTGCAGTTATCGAGTTTTGTACCAGTCACTACAGAGTGCAGTTAGTGAGTTTTGAGCCAGTGTCTACAGAGTGCAGTTACTAAGTTTTGTGCCAGTGACTACAGAGTGCAGTTACTGAGTTTTGTGCCAGTGACTACAGCGTGCAGTTACTGAGTTTTGTGCCAGTGTCTACAGAGTGCAGTTACTGAGTTTTGTGCCAGTGACTACAGAGTGCAGTTATCGAGTTTTGTACCAGTCACTACAGAGTGCAGTTACTGAGTTTGGTGCCAGTGACTACAGAGTGCAGTTATCGAAATTTGTGCCAGTGACTACAGAGTGCTGTTACTGAGTTTTGTGCCATTGACTACAGAGTGCAGTTATCGAGTTTTGTGCCATTGACTACAGAGTGCAGTTATCGAGTTTTGTGCCATTGACTACAGAGTGCAGTTATCGAGTTTTGTGCCAGTGACTACAGAGTGCAGTTACTGAGTTTGGTGCCAGTGACTACAGAGTGCAGTTATCAATTTTTGTGCCAGTGTCTACAGAGTGCAGTTATTGATTTTTGTGCCAGTGACTACAGAGTGCAGTTATTGATTTTTGTGCCAGTGACTACAGAGTGCAGTTATCGGGTTTCGTGCCAGTGACTACAGAGTGCAGTTATCGGGTTTCGTGCCAGTGACTACAGAGTGCAGTTATTGATTTTTGTACCAGTGAATACAGAGTGCAGTTATTGAGTGTTATGCTAGTGACGACAGAGTGCAGTTACTGAGTGTCGTGTGATCAACAACAGAGTGCGGCTGTGGATTGTTGTGTGAATGAAATTGGGGTGCAGTTATCGGTTGACGCGCCAATGACTGCAAAGAGAGCATTTATCAGGTGTTATGTGAACAATAAGGGGAATGCAGTTATCGAATGATGTGCAAATGACATGATGTGTAACACCAGGAAGTCACGAATGACAATAGAGTGAAGTTATACGTGATTTCTCCTGAAAACAGCAAGCTACACATCTCTATGGCACTTCTAATACAAGCTTGCTTTCGCGTAATTAATCAGCAGTGATCGGAGTATAGCCCTAGCCAACCTTCTATTTGCGTGACAGCATGGATCAGAACTAATTTAAATATGACATGTAATATCCAACTATATTAATGACAGACATTATTGCGCTAGGAGTGAAGGTTAGAGCTGAACCGTTTAGAGAACAAGCATGTTTAATAATTTTAGACGTTTTCCTACCCCACAATCTCACTAATGCATGCCTGTGCATGTTTCAGTCCTTTATCATGGTGCACTATTGTGTTTGTAGATTAGATTTTTCAGTGAAAGTACTCTGAAATCTTTGGTCTTCGTTGGCATTTGTGTGTCTCATTTGACTTCAGAGAATATTTACATGGTAAACAAAGCCTCTACACGTGAAAACCACTGGGAACTACCAGCACACTCTCAAAAAGTATGATTCCTCAAGGCTTCAGGTTCTATATGAGTTCTATATAGAACCATTTCATACCTTGATGGTTTCGTATATGCTGAATGGTTCCTCAGATTGATAGAGAATGTGTTACACATGCTTGTATGTAGAACCTGTAAGTGCATTACAGTACTCTCTAAAAAGATGGTTCCACAAATGCAGAGTTCTCCCTAAAACCATGGGTCCCATATAGATCCATTTCACACCTAAAAGGTTCTTTATGCTAATGGATTCCTGATA
Organism: Prochilodus magdalenae; assembly: GCA_024036415.1. Classification (NCBI taxonomy): domain Eukaryota; kingdom Metazoa; phylum Chordata; class Actinopteri; order Characiformes; family Prochilodontidae; genus Prochilodus; species Prochilodus magdalenae. The sequence continues at coordinate 163,863 of JAMWET010006928.1, read as the reverse complement.
GATTGATTGAGAATTTGTTGTATATTGTCGTATATATAAAAAAAGAATATTTAGTGGACTGCAGGATAAACTGGGTCCTAGCCTGATAACATTTTGGAACGCTGATAGCTCCAAAGAGTGTTCTGCTACTGTTTCAGGCCCTGTAGTACACAGTAGAGCAATGATTTTAGAAAGCTATATGGTTCTATATAGCACCAACAAGTGCTTTTGCTATTGTTTCTGGTACTACATTGCAAGTGTAAAGTGATGGTTCTACATAACACAAAAAAAGGGTTCTGCTATTGTTTAAGCTATTGCAGTGCAACTGTGGTGTAACAGTTCTATGTAGTATCAAAACAGGTTCTGCTCTTGTTTCAGGTTCTAAAGTACAAGTCTTCTTTTCGCTATTGTTTCTGGTACTACAGTGTAAGTGTAGCGTGATGGTGCTACATAGCACCAAAAATGTTTCTGCTATTATTTAGGTTCTACAGTGCAAGTGTAGTATAATAGTTCTATATAACACCAAATTGGGTTCTGCTATTGTCCCAGATACTACATTGTAAGTGCAAGTGTAGCTTAATTGTTCTATATAGTATCATAATGGGTTCTACTGTTGTTTCAGGTACTACAGTACACAGCAGTATGTGGCTACAGCAGAGCAGTGGACAAAGGAAATGTCCCTCTAAGACAGAAATACAAACCTGCGTGTGTGCGCGCGCGTGCGTGAGTGTGTGTGATGGCCGGCCGGTAATGATGAGCAGATGGTGGAGCGCGCTGATGACCGGACACTCTCTCAGAGCGCGCGGGACATCTGCTCTGTAGACACACACACAGGCACACGCACAAGGTGCTGAGGTGGTCTCTCCTGTAGCCGTCGCGGTGAAGACAGTACCTCAGCTAACGTCTGTCACCACAGTTCACCCGCACTGTCCAGTCACAGTGACGGAGACTCACAGCGTGCTGTACGGTCTGCAGAGGTCTTACCTTCACTGCTCTGCTACACTGTACACTGCGTCTCACGCTGACGCCGTCGGAAGTACCGCTGCGTGTTAGAGGCGCTTTACTACCTCAGAGCCTGCAAATCTCCCAGACGATTAGGAAGCATTAAAAGGAGGAGGAGGAGGGGGTGGTGGAGAAGTGTGGTGTGGGGGGGCTGGGTGGGGTTAAAGAAAGAAGATTTTTCTTTTGTTGCGCTGGGGGAGGCGCGGTCTGTCACTCCTCCTCACGCCGACTTCCGGAGAGGGCTCGCGGACGCAGAGACTCGCTGAGTGGAGAGAAGCGCTACTGCACCTCCGCTGGCCTCCGACAGAGGGAGACAGTGAGGCGGCGCTGTTCCTCTCGGTTGAGGTGAACGAGCAGCAGCAGCGGCGCCAGCAGCAGACCACGAGCAGTAAGCCAGCGAGAAGGAGACTGAGAGAGAGAGCTAAGTCGCTGCATGCTGCCTCACGGAACACTATAACCATCCTTTTTTACCGAGCAGCTCGGGGGGCGGAATTTAAACTATGTACCGGAGAGGAGGTGCGATGCTGCTGGCGCTCCTCGCCGCTTTACAGGTAAGATAAGCGGGGTTGGACTGTGCATCGTGAGCTCTATATGTGGTGCTTAGCGTCGATGTAAATGCATGTTTGAGTGGCGAGGCTGAAGTTATTTGAATGTTCCGTTCCACCTTAAATGGAGCCGCAGTTACGTGCTGGCGAATGTACAGCGCGAGTATAGCTGCTGCACTATTTAAGGTGGAACGGGACGACTAATAAGACTGCAGTCTCGCTGTTTGACTGTACATGAGTGCGTATTAGCATCAGTGGTGTGTTGATGTGGGTTGTTGATGGGGAATGCTGGGTTGGAAAGCTCCTAGCTTAGCCTGCCGTGGTGCGAGTGTGGATCCTGAGACAGGGCGATGCTGGCCCGTCGTGCCCTTATTACTAGGGGCTTCCTCACATGGGATGCGGCACGGTATGCTAATACGCGCTGGTGTCGAGGGACTCTAGTTCAATTATGCTGTAGTTTACGCGGTCCTGGAACTCGGTTGTTGTCATCTCCCTGCAAATGTGCGAGCTGGCGGGGTGCAGTGCTGTAACCGTCCCGGGCTGAATGGGGGCTGGGGTTTGGGGGTGGGGGGTGTATGGCAGTTAGCGATGGATGCGGATTTTCAAACCTCAGCTTTTGGCGTTGAGACGCGAAAGTTGCCCCAGCGGGGTCGCAGAGCCGTGAAACAATACAGCAGCGAATGAGGAGGAGTGGGCGCAGGACAGAGACTCAGAGGGGGCTCTCCGTCCTGCGAGGAAAGAGAGAGAAATAAGGAAAGAAAGAAGAGCAGCCCCAGCAGGGACTGTGCAGAAAGGTGATATATTAGAGGAAGCAGCGGGAGGCTCTGTGCATAAGCCTAATGTGAACATGTCCCCTCAGAGCTGCCTGGGCGCTCAGAGAAACGAGGCGTGCCGCTGGCTTTGAGCTCCATTGCTCCCCGGATTGGTGACACAGTCAGGATCCAGGGAGAGCACAGGATCTGTGACCGCTCCGTTTGGCCTCATGCTCCCAACGAGCGGAGAGATAGATATGCACGAGGAGTGGGGCTGTGGGTGGACAGAGAGCTGGTGGCACTGTTAAGTGTGTGCAGTACTGCAGGCTGTGGCGTTTGGGTGCGTTCAAACGGCTGAATCTTAGAATTTAATTTGCCATGAAGTCAGTGTCCCCGCTGTCCCAAAGGCAACTGCTGGCTTTCTGTGCTCTGAACTGAACTGTCTGTATTTTTGCAGCCTTAAAATATCATCTCTTCTTCCGTATATACAATACTGACCTGCTATCAATCATATTTATATATATAATTTATATTTATTTATATATATATATATATATATATATATATATATATATATATATATATATATATATATATATATATATATATATGCGTAAAATGTCTTTTTGCCACACATTTCAGATTCACCAGAGTCCTGTCCATGCAGGTTTCACATGGTCCCACAGTGCTGTCACATCATGCTTTATCTAATGTTTGTACAGCTGTTTGATGTTTATTCACAGCACACAGTAAAGGTTGCTGTCTCTTCATACTCACTGTGCCAGCTAGAGTACCTAAGCTACCCCTAGAGCAAAAACCCCCCAAAAAATCCAGGGTAAGCCTTAGACGTGATGTTTGTTAGGACTACTGTACCGTTATGCGAAGAGCTGTCAGGACAGTGGAGACCTCCAGAATGTATAAACACATTAGGTTACATATACATGTATTCGATCGTGTTAGTGGTGTTTTATACAGTGTCCTGGTAGTGTTAGGTAAACTGTTAGGTAATTATCACAATATTACATTTTTATACGGACACATATATGGGTCTATAGCTCCGCACGCTGCCCCATGCTTGTTTAAACCCCTCTGGTGATGATGATGAGGTTGGGGGTTGTTTACCCGTGGTGCTCACTCGCTGGGAGTCGGGCCTCTCCTCATCACTTCCACACACCGATCCAGTGTTTAGAAATAGGGCTGGATGCACAGTGAAGTCCCACTCTTCCCTGAGTTTCGTCCTATTTTGTCCCTCTTCCTTAAACTCTGGTGTCAGCGGGAGTAAGCACATGAGGCTCCATCTCGGCCCATTCCCTCCAACTGCATGGATATTTGATACGCAGTGACAGCACGCTGCTGAGCAACTGCTGACATTACAGTTTAACAGCAGATTCCTAACCAATGCATCCTTTCCAAACTCTCTTGTGCACTTGCAGCTGCTTGACTCCGTCTGATATTATGCGGCACGACAACTTGGCAACATCGCAGAGAAACAAATAGATAAAAAAATAAAAAGCCAGGACACGATCAATGTACGACCACCTGCAGTAACGACCAGGCTTGTGCTTTAATGATCATTTCTGTGGAAATCAAAGCAAGTGGGGTCTATCAGGTGGTTGTGTGTGAGAGGGAGAGTTAACAGGTCACTCAAGCACCCTTTGAGGTAACAAGTAATTAACATGTTTGGTGAATCGGCCGCCTCATTAACAAACAAGGCCAGTCGTCTCCTCTCTGCCTCTGATCTCGCTCCAGAAACAAAGAGGCCAGTTCACAGCGGACATCAGGAACCCAATACTGGCCGCCTTTGATCTTTTAATTCACCTCGCGAAAGCCAAATCTACCCGTTTACCCACACCAGGGGACGGAGGGTGTGTGTCGAGCTGCATCCGAGCTAGATCTCATGGTACAGCTTTAGTTGGTCATGCTGGTATGTAGCAGGCTATCAGGAGGCAAGGTTTGGCTGTGTTGATCAAGTTCAGCCTTTGGGGGCAGTGGAATGGGAGTGGGGCTTGGATACAGCACTTGGGAGGACGTATTGTACGCTTCTCTGTGTGCTTTTTGTGCATTTTAGAACAGCAAAACCAGACAAAAGTGGCCATCGTTTGCTGTCAGGATCACTCATTGTGTCGCACAAAAGCTGGGTTTCATTTATGGAATTTCCAGTCAAAACAGTCATTAACCACAAGGCCATTTTCAGTGTCAGAAATAATCCAAAAACATATTTTACCAGAAATTTGCACAGAAGCCTTGGGCACTAAATATGATATCAGGTGATTTGTGTGTCCACTCTTTGGTGTTATTACAGGTTCCATTCTTTTGCTTTATCTTTCTTAAAGATATCTGCAGGGATTTTATTCCACATATTTCAGTTTTAGGATTTGGTTGCATTTTCTTCTTCTCACTATTGCGAGACTGGACTCATCTGCCTGTAGCTGTAACCCACTGGTTTTAAGACGGGAAGGATGGAGAAGTTGTTCAGTAGGATACTAAAAAATAAAGAGTGGGCAAATTAAAGACTGATGGGTTGATATTATCCTTGGAGCATTGGAGGGCTTTGGGGTAATTTTCTGTTAAAGATATTACTCTGCCTGCTTCCATTCCAAACTTAATGGCTGGTTTGACTGGAAATGAAATAAACAGAGGAGTGGTCTCTGACAGTACTGTATATACACATAGGGGAGGTGTATAAAGTCACATGGTATAGAAACAGATGTGTGTGTGTGTGTGTGTGTGTGTGTGTGTGTGTGTGTGTGTGTGTGTGTGTGTGTGTGTGTGTGTGTGTGTGTGTGTGTGTGCTTTAGGCACTTCTCCAGACCTGGTCTTTAAAGCCAGACCGTGTGTTTGACGGTCAGCTCGGTTTGCCTAATGTCTCACCCTTCTGACCTCATCAGTCTAATTACACCCACTCCAAAACAACAGATGCTTCAGTGCCATGGGGGGGACAAGAAGGAGTGGGGGAGGGGGGTTGACGAGAGGGTAGAACACGGCAGGCCTTTAGGGAACAAGACACTCATGAGACTCTGAATAATTTAGGTAGAAGAGAGAAGGTTATTTATTACACTTTTTTCCAGATCAATTGATCATCATTCAGTTTCGCTACACACCCAAAGGTACCCTCAGTGGTCTAAGAGGTGATAGTGCTGAGAATTGCTGTGGACCTTTCCTATGATAAGGGCTAATCCTGCTGAGAGAATCACCTCACATTGTTTTCATCATCTACAGTGATGGGCTACAGTCAGTGTGTCCGTTGATGAATCATCTGACCTTTGTGTACAGGGGGCCTTGTGTGACATTGGCCATGCCGTGGGCTGCTGTTTATTAATGCTAGTTAATGGCAGTGATGAAGCAGTGTGCTTTGGCTCTTTTGGCAGGTGGTGGTGCAGGGCAGTGGGGCCATGGTGTGCCAGCCAGCCTTCACACAGCCAGAATACAGCGTCATCGTCAGTGATGTCGTCACCGAGGGACAGGCTCTGCTTAAAGGTAAAGGATATCATTTGGAGTTTATACACAAGCGCTGTGGTTGAAACGGTCCGTTACTCACCGCTGCCTACTTTGTAAAGTACACTATACATTTATACATGCCAATAAACTACACTTCAGACGCCTGGAACACTGAAAAAACTAAATAGCATAGTGTGTATGAAAACCTTGCTCAGGGAAATTACCTTGATAAGGCTGGTCATTGAATTGGATTATGGTGATTGGGTGTTAATGTGAGGTCTAGACAGGGCCTAATATAGGGAACAAATACATGATAATTAGGGGTGGGGTAGAAATCGATGCAGCCTATTATTTTGCATGGCTTTGTTGTATCTATGTGACACCAAGTACTGATAAAAAAATGATATTAGTATCACATAAAAAAACTAAATCTGAAATACAAATAAAACTTCTGGGACTGGAATTAAATAAAATTTTTGGTCCTATTTTGCTGCTATAAATTACTTGACTGAAGTGAGACAAACACCCTGAAACTTCAATTACGTTAGATAGAACAGACGTTAACAAAGATTTCCATTGGGTACATCATTTAAAAAGGTTAAAAAGGAAAATAATTTGTTATAAATATCCCAGTATATCTTATTGAAACCATGGCATATTGCAACATGGCTAATAATATAATATCATAGGTCATTTAATGCCATAAATTACAGTATCATGAATTTTACCCACCCTTAATTCTAGGTATTCTGTTTTTTGCGAGGGTACATCATGTGTTTTAAGGGTATAATGGTTCACATGAAAACATCATTTGTGGTTCAGTTTGATGTGATACAGCAGTGTCTCAATTCCATACATTTTTCAAAACAACAAAATTACAAGCGCCTGGAAATCCCCCTTATTTTCTCATTTTCAGTGTTTCACAAAATTCAAATAGCCATGAGCTAATACATGCTCATAATGAGTGCTTTTCTGATTTTGGGCTAAAACAGAACCTTGTTTACAGAAAAAGGAGATTTTGCTCTTATTATGCAATAAAATAATCATCATTATTATTAAATGTTGTTTGCTCTGTTCTCCTGAGCGTATTGTACCTGGGCAGATTGATTTATAGATGATGGATTATCGCAGGAGTCTGTCTTTCAAGCCACTTCCCTGCTTGCTGCCGGTGGGAAAACAGTACATGTGGGGGAGGGGGCTTACTTTTTTGTGTGTGTGTTTGTGTGAGAAGCAGGGAGGGGGAGGGTTGTAGTAAGGGGTCTGCGTTTAACAGTGGGGTGTTTATGGACGAGAGTAGCTGTAGCGGCCGTCCTTGTTTCGAAGCAATGTCTGTTTATTGTGAGTGTGAAAAATGTGCGGTTCGAAAAGCGCCGCTGGGTTTTGGCACACAGATGAAACATCCTCCCGTCGATGGGATTGATTAGAGTAGCCCATATCCATGCAGTCGATCAATAGCATGTATCCAGCTCACCCCCTTATCCATATGGCCAGTTAGGCCTAATCACAGTACAGAGATATAGAGGAGCTGACTTCAGCAGGATGGACTTCACAGATGTGTGGATTCAGCAGTTAGATGTGACCTGTGATGCATTCTATCACAGTCACAATGAACACTGTTTGACTGGAAACAATGAGCTGTAAACCTCCCCCTCTTCCACATTCATGCTGGACTCATACCGAAAGTAAAGTAGCTTGAGGTTATGGACTGACCTGTGAGAAATAGAGGGGAAGGGAAGGCAGGAAAAGGAAGAAATTAGCCTGATTTAAATGTGTATTTGTTCAACACTCAACAAAATATGGCACATCAACACAACTCCTGGCGGAAGTATGTGAATGCTTGTTCTGTGAAATTCAGTCGTAATTCAGAAGTTCATTGTAGGGAATGACCAGCGTTCCCTAGACATTTGCAAATATAGACGTTTTATTTGAACAGGACTTTTTATATACCACCGCTGTCCAAAGAAACACTGAAGCCGAAGTTTAATGTAAGTCAATGGAACCAGACTTTCTTCCAAACAATTCTGGGCTATTTCTGTTGATCCATCATGGATTTTTTTCACACAGTGTAAATCACAGCTGAAAGTAAAAACGGATATACATGTTTTTCTTTGGACACTGATAAAATGGTATGACTTTTAACATGCTGCATGCACCTCTCTGCCTGAATGCATTAAAAAAGGCCTATCATGTAATTCATGTTAAGAAGTGTCTCAGGCATCAGGAGATATACTCATAACCATGCAGTAAGTCTGCTGGACGCAGTTTGCTTTGGATTTTGATTGTCATTGACTGTCATCAGACTGAGTCAGTCACTGTATGGTTCGATGGGCTATAGCTTGTTCTAGAGAACTGTACCAGGTCAGAGTTGTTCACAGTGGTAGTGATGGGAACTAAAAGTCCAAAGTGTTTAATGCCTCTAAAAGCTCTCTCAGAGGAAGAGGTATGTTTATGAATACGTGGCCGGATTCCCGGGACATCATTTTACAAAGAGATTGCAGTCCAAAACACATTTTGTGTTATTTTACCAATGTCATCATGACATACAAGCACTCAGAGGAGACCTAATGACTGGTTGTTCTGGCGATATTGGCCAATATAATGGCAACCCCCGGTTCTTCTCACCACCACTGTAATAAGTCTGTAGGTTTCTCTACAAAGAAGCACTTAACATCAACTGAACCCACTCATTCATCACTTTATTTATGTCTTAATAACTGAATTATGCAGAAGAGGAGTTCTCCGCCCGGATGGTAGTAACTGTGTTGATGTACTAGGTTTTATTCATGTGGAACCAAGTAAATTCAAAGCAGCTTCTTTTTTTTTTAAGTGAGGGTGTCCACTCTTCATTCGTAGTGGGCTAGATCTCTGTGAACAGCGCTCTTTCATATCTGTGTATTTATGTTCATAACTTATTCATGGACTCCTTGCAGAGTGTAAGAACAGAGCAGCCACTCGGAATCTGCTACTGGGCGTTCTCCCCTGTACTGTGGGAATACACAGATAGATACCACACGCACGCATACACACCCACACATAGACGCACAAACACTGACCTGAAGCAGTTAAAACAAAAGAGACAAGCACAGCTTTAGATTTCACACCGGGAGTCTACATTTCACAGCCCGAGGGGAGTTTCCGCTTCTCATCGTATGCGTCTGTAACCGTGCATGTGTGTGCGGTAAGATGGTGACTGGTTGGGTTAAACCTTATCCACAAAGAGGAGCTACTTGATGTCAGTGTTGACTCACACATTAGCTTCCTCCTTGTTCAGAGCCGAAAGCTGACCCGCTGTGACCCCCTCGCATGCGCAGTGACTAAAGCTCTTATTTTATTTGCATTCTCATCCCTTTCATTCAGACTCCTGTCTTATGTTGAGTCACTGTTAATACTATTATTAACAGTCCTTTTTAGGCTAATGGAGGCCAGGACACCTCATTCTTTTCTTTCGTCACTCTTTTTCTCCTTCTCTTTCGTTGCCGGAGGGGGGGTTGACCCCTGTATGTGGATTAGCGGGAGGCTCTTGTCTAACATGAGGAGGATGTTTTGTTTCGCTAACACTCATTCATCACCTCCTTTTTTAAGCAAATGACTTGAGGATGAAAACTTTCACCTCTCCCCAGCTCCCCCTCTTTCCCTTTCTTTCCCTTGTCAGAAAGGAGAAGTTACAGTGAGTGTGACAAACACTGAAGGAATCTGCTTGTGAAGCTCTCAGGCACTCTTAAAAGGGGAGAGTTTATGTAGAACTACAACAACTCAAAGATCCTCTTGGTTGATTAAATGGTTTTCCAGTTCGGAAAGTGGCTCTCCGAATATGGGACCTTCCAGTTATGCAGTTGCTTTGATTAAGTTGTATGATGGATATCAGCCCTGTTTTTAGTGTTTATGGCTGTGATGGACAATATGTTGGTTGTGGTTATTTAATGGGAACCCTGACTGTAAACACTTGTGTGCCTTAAACAGAGTAAATGATTTAATACTATTAAAATATGCCATAACCAAAAAGAAATGCTTGGCCAGCAATGCTAAAATTTTATTCCTCTTAATTTCTGAAAGATGTATTAGAGTAAACGAGATATTTAGCTCAGTGGACGAGAGACTCAGCAGTCATAAAAAAGTATTTTGCTGGGTCTGTACAGTATATATGAATGGTATCGGACCGTTACACCATATTGGGGCTTGTATGTCTTCACAGCCAGGGTATTCAAAGGGCCCATATCCTACAAACCACTTGTATTTCATTTTTCCATTTATGTATTCATATCATCTGTTTTGCTAGAAACCTCTCATTTTTAATACCTTCTTACTTTTTTTTTTATTACCTTATTACCTTATTATCCTTAATAAAAAATAAATAAATTAAAAAATGAAAAAAAAAAAAACTAAAAAAGCAGACCAATAGAAATAGTCTAAGATGACTCAGTTATGTTGACTATATAAGTTGTTGTTTCTTTCTTCTTCAGAGTTACCAATTTTAGAGATACACAGTTTTCTTACAATGGGGAATATGTGATCTGTGGTCTGTGTACCAAAAATACATATATGTTTAATATAATCATTGTCTAACTTCTGTTTATCCTTAAGAAAGAACAGACTATGTTTCTAAAAAGGTTGTATCGCTGGTGACAGAACAGAACCATCTATATTTTGGGTCTGTTTTTCATACATAATCTGAAAATGCCGGCCGTTCTTTATATTCTGTGTGACTGGCCCAAAACAAACAACCAAATTGGCTTACATTGACTTACATTAAGAGCAAAGTATGTTTTTCGTCCTCCTGTAAATTAAAATTAGCCATGACATGCAAATGTCCTCTGTTCTGAGTGGCTGGCCTGTATTGCAATTCATAGGAAGAGCAGGGCTGAAACACTTCTCACTTCAGTGTGGATTTGTGGCGACAGCCTGTTGTAGACTGAATAGATGAAAGTGTGTTGGTTTTTGTGACATCACAAACACATTGAATTAAAACCAGACCGTGTAGGGGCTCTATGAGGTAGCGGATGCTATGTTGTGAAATGTTTAACAGTTTCCATACAATGTTAAAACTCTGTGTATATATATGTATGTATATATGTAAATATGTATACATGTATCTTTTTCCCTCTCATGTCTCTTACTGTGTTAGCAAGCAATGCAGCACAGGAGTTCTAAAACTCTTTTAACATACAGGTTTGTCGTTCGCTTTGATATCCCCTTTTTTCTTCCCTGAGAAGTTCAAAAAGACTCTTTTGAGCGCCCAGTGCTTATATTGTATTTGCTTTTGTGTGCGCATGTTACCTTTTGCGCCTTTGACGGAACTCTCGTTGACTCGTTTGATCTATGGGGAGTGAAAGGAAGAATGTGATCAGAAGGAGATGTGCTAGGTGAAAGATGATTACATCATTGCCAAGAACACACACGTAGCAACTGCACACACACACAAGCGCATTGAACTGTTCTAGAGCTGCGTGTTTGATCATTTCCGATCAGAGGACGCGAAACGGAACTTCAAGCCCCACTGTTTTCATAAACGAGTGAAACGAGTGCTAATGTGCCCACCGAGTGTGAGAGAGTGAGTGTGAGAGAGAGAGAAAGAGATGGCCAGAGAGGACGAGAAAGAGTGAGGGACAGGGAAACAGAGGGTCTTTTTTTATTTGCCTGGGACATGGGCACTAGCAGCCAGTGAGTTTGTCCAATCAGAGCGCAGCACTGAGGTCATCAGCGTGTGGTTCAGTGCTCCTCTATGGGCTGGCTGAACTGGAATTAAGGGATGGTTACGGGAACACAGACAAGTGAGCGTGAGTGTGAGTATGAGTGTGTCGGGAGAAGGAAACAGTGGAGCGGATACTCTGGGAACTTTGTTGTCTTTGTTCTGCTCATTTTTTTACATGTTCATATGAAGTCCTAAGTCCAACTCTTAATCAACATGTTTTGAATGAATGAACAAACGTGTAGTTGTCTTTTTTGAAGTCTGCGCTCTAGTGCACGTCTGATTGTGAGTTGCTCTCTTTTTGCATAGTTGCTCTACTTAGTCACTGTTATAATTGGAGTGACAAATGCCCTTTACCGGAATGAAGGATTAGCTCTAATGTAACACAGCGCTTGAAGGTCCACCAGACGGCTTTCCTTAAAAGACATGCTGAAGTATCTAACGTCCTGGATGAAATGCATGTGTCCTCCATACCGTGATGTGTTTCCAAGTGAAACATGTAGTCAAGGAGAGTCTCTTAGCTAGCTGAGTGCTCGCTTGATGATCAAGGGAACTGGTGGGAGGTGGAGGTGAAACATGAAACTGATGGTTAATATTATTTTACTCTGCTTGCTGGTGCACGATAACAAAATCAGATCTCAGAAGACATTTTAGAGATGGACAAAAGTTATTACATTATGACAGAAGATTAAGGAAAAACAGGAGTATTGCCTTTTGAAGTTGTGTTAAATCGTGCTTAAAAGAGCAGACACATGAGCTAATCATTTCTGAATTCAGGTTAGCTAGTACTTTGTACTCAACCACAAGCTCGTCCTTACTGTATGCTATCTGAGGGTAGTTTGGTTGTATGATTTGCTTATTTTTATAACAGTGCATTTGTTATTTATCATATATCACTGCACCCAGATTGGTCCACACATTGCTGCATATACAATGAAGTCTTAAAGCAGATTTGGTCATGCAAAATCTGAATTCCTTTTTTTAACACCTAGATGAATGTCCACCCCTTCTTCAGGGACACATACTACCATTTTTTTTCTTTCACCAGTACACAGTGTACATATGATTCATCGTAGGCAGTGATGCAGCTATGTTACCCTACCCACCCTCAGACCACCTCCGCCAAGTTATCGTCAAAAAAAAGGACAAAAGGAAAAATAAATAAAGAAAAGGAAAAGTTAGGTAGGGACGAACTAGAAGTGGAAAATTATGAAGAGGGCTATTGAGCTACAGCATAGAGTTGTATGCAGTAGCTTGAAGAGATCTACCAGATTGCACATTTTGTTGGTTTTCTAAGTGCAAGTAAAAATATAAAATATAAATAAAATATAAAATGTGTTTATAAAAAGGATGTTTCTTTAATTTCACTTGGAAAATCAACAAAACATTTAACCTATAGTATCCAAGACAATTGCATATCACTGTATGTCATGCATATATCTCAAAACGTGTACACACACATCTGTTTGAGTTTGCGTGCCTCTCAGTTGTGCAAAAACCCGGTTTGGTTCAGTCTGGTGATTCTGTCTGAAGTATGCTACTGTGAAAGACCCCAGACTTTAAAACAAAAGAGAGCATGCCGACAAAGCGGAGCTCATCTCCTTAATTATTTAATTGCTAGCAGGAAGAGCCATGCATAATTAAGAGTTGCGTAGAAAGGAGAACTGTATTAAACTACGGTGTATACAGCAGCTGAAACAACAACAAAGAAGCAGGCAAAGGCTTTTATTCAGGCCGATTCAAACTGCAAAATCCTATGCTACACGCTCAGCCCCACACACAGGCATACACACAAGCACACACAAGCACACACACTGTGATCGATGCTCCCAGGGTCTTTGTTTTGTCAGATCGATGTAGGGTAATGAAGTCTGTGTGGCTCACCCGGTGTGTATGTAAGAGGGAGATGGACAAATAGAAAGAAGGAGACGTAGAGAGGAGGATTTTCAGGATTTAAAAAGCATCTTAACGCTCCTTGAGTACGCCCTGCTGTTGGCAGGTATGTCGGAGTGCGTGATATATTACAGTGCACTATAGTAGGTGTATATAGAAGTTGGTGGAGCACCTTACTGAGCATCATCGAGGTTAATGAAATCATTTACTTAGATTCGGTTTCATTGCAGTAATATGGATGGCAGTGTGTGCGGCAACACTTTTAGCTGGATGTGCATATGTTCTACACTGTTGGAAATTGAATTGCAGTGCATTGTAATACTGATTCAGCCAGTACAACTCACACTGTAACAGAATGTTCTATATCTGATAAAGATGTAGCAGTATGATAGGTAACACAGTGTAGGGGTGTACAATATAGCATTCATCACTGTCACAATATTGAGACTACTCATATGGCAGAAGGCTACTATATGTCAATAAGCCTTCTTGGTTAAATTAGAGCTCTAGATGATTTGTGGTTTTTTGGGCAGTTTTGGGAAAACAAGTGTTAATAAATTATAGGTATGTACTGATATTGTGGGTCAAGGCCAATGCCCTTTCACGTGTATATCTGCTGATGCTGATACACAAACTTGTTTTAGATGTAGAACTAAATCTAACTGAATTAGTTTATTTCAAAATGGTTTAGAATGCAGTGATGTGAAAAACGTGCTACCTAAACATTTTGTGCTGCCAGAATACAGCAAATGCGTTGCCACTAGTTTTAAAAAATAAGTATCTGTCTATTATTGTTACATGAATATGGCATCCCTACTGGGGCTGTGTATTGGTCAGAACTGGGGCTGTGATACAGATTATGATAAAGGGGTTATGAGTCCACATATTGGAATATATTGCCATACTGTAATCAAAGTTATATATTGCAGTTTTTAATGCAGTTAAACTTTAGAAAACTGTCATAGTATAAAAATATTAACTAGTCGGCTAGTTTTGCTAATGCTAATGTTAGCACTAGCTGTTGATGTTGAAGTGGCTGAAGATTATAGCCCTAATATCTAGTGATTGGGGATTTAAACACAACAAAGATTGAACCACTGTCTGCCACTAATCTAAACTGGTCATCAAAAATCAATACTGTATTTTTGAAAATCGATACAGTGTCACAAAACCTAATATTGCGATCCCTACATGTATTGATATTTCTTAAACCCCTAGTCCCAGCTCAATGATTCTAATGATTCTAATGATTTTGATATACTGTAAGGCGTACGGCAGTGTCACTGTATAGCAACTGAACCGAACTGGTCACAGGTGTCACCAGAAATAGCTACTCCAGCCCTGTGACATTTCTGAAATAGCCCACACTCACTTTGCATGACGTGATGCTGTTAGTTATGTATTTCTTCCTGTGGAGCAGGAAGATAAGTAGTTTGAGCTTTGTAGATGCTGATTTCTGATTCAGGAGGAAAGGAATGCTAGAACAGGTTTTGCAGGACTTCTTCAGACCACGTCACATATCTCTACATATTATTATTAAGCGCATAGGCTCAAAAGAATGTCTGCCTTGATGTTGAGGGCTCAAGTGCAAAATCAGCATTACACTGAGGAAGATATGATGACAGTAGTAGAAAATATACTCACAGATGGAACAGATTTTTGCAAGTTTTGACTGAGTTCTCCTCAAATACTCGTGATTATCATCCACATGAGGAAAGTGGTCTGAATGTTGGAGTTACGCTTCTCTGCTGTCCAAAAAAGGTGTCCAAATCCCCAGAACATATCGTCGCTGTCCACAAAAAACATGTATCTCCATTTTTACTTTTATGCATCATTTGAAAACAGCAGCTCCCGTTTACAATTTGTAAGATTTGCATGATGAATGGACCAATTGAAATGGCCCAAAAATGCTTGGTAAGATATCTGGTTCCATTGACTTGCATTAAAACTGAATGAGGTTTTTGGCCTCTCCTGTAAAGTTGCCATTTTGGAGATACTTGTTTTTCTTTGGACAGCGACGATATACAAAGCATGCAAGTGCGTCGATTAGGACTAGCCATTTCCAATTCCCAGTTTTCCCTTTATGTTAGTGTGTTATTAATAGATAGACAGACAGACAGACAGACAGACAGACACCTTATTAATCCTGAAGGAGATTTAGCATTATGTAGCTCTTTGCACATGTAAACATACCATATAGTTACAAATCTAAAAGTACAGGCTAGAGGGGGAAACTTTCTCCCACAGAAACACTTTTTACAGCTGCCTGAAACATCCTGTTGGAATTCCGTCCCTTTTCTCTGGTTATTGCACGCCTTCCAGCACGCTTGGCACACACTCTGACAATGCTACCACTTTCAACCACTCAGAGTTGGCAGGCTTACCAATCAGAACACATTGAGCTCATCTGCAAGGTGGGGCTTAAAGACACATGAGCTCTAACAGAGAGTTTCAGGCAGAGTTTGTTGAAAATAAGCGTAATAGGTCCACTTTAAAGCTTCAGGGTTTTAGCAGGACGATACTGGACTGTATTGAGGCTTGGTATTGGAAAAGAAAAAGGGACACTGTGCAATCTCTTTTTAATGTCTTGCTAGGTCTATTGCCCTCTCAATATGTAGAAACATAATTGGAATAATAGTATCTCGTCCACAGTGTGCAGCCCTACACTAATTATGCTAATTAAGATGTTCAATCCCAGATGTTGTCCTACACAATTTCAGTAAAATGGGCTTACAATAAAAATAAATCGAGCTGAAAATCAAGTCTAAGGTCAAGTATGGTCATCCAGAACTGAATAAACAGAATGTAATGTTGGCAGTGTGCTTCTGTTGAATGCTGAATCCTGTATGCTATGATATTTGAAAAAGGGCAACTTACCTTTTATGGCTTAATTGTGTGTGTAGGTCGGTGGACATTTGTGTACACACCAAGTTAGAATTTCTTTCAGGTGGAATAAGCGCACCACTCATGTCGTTTGGCCCTCCCTGACCCAAGCTGAGAGATGAGAAGACGCAGTGTAGTTCATAGCCCGAGGCTGTTTGGGTAGATCTATAGCAGACAGTGGTGCGGATTAGCTCTGAACACAAGGATGAGCTGGGGCACTCATTAAAGGCGGTGTGCGTGTGTGAGAAGGTACAGGTTTGAGCCCCTGCCTAATACTATTAGTCTCCGAGCTACAGCTGTTTCTCATCCGCAGGCCTGATCTGAGATAGTGTTATATTTGGAGAAAGAATGTAGTTGGACTTGGCTACATGTAGCCGTTATATTTTTTTTATTTTTTTGCAGAGATAAGTGCTTTGCTTAAGATCAAACACCGGCACTGTGTTTGCACTTAGTAATGAATTATATGAGACATGAGTGAGGCGGCGAATGCTGGCGGTTCTGGCTGGTTTTAGATCCAGCCGTGTTGTGGTTCTGGCATAGCTGCAGCCTCTAGACTGCCAAACCAGGCTGGAATGCTGACCCAGTAATGCATTAAACAAACAAAAGCCCAAGACATGCTCTCCCTCTCTCCCTCCCTCCCTCCCTCCCTCCCTCTGCATAAGCCTCTTTTGAGTGTTAAAGGATTATTATGGGATGCCCCGGTGTCATGGTGACTGTCGGATTGTGTTCTTTCAGGCTTTTTTATTGTTAGAGGTCACTCCAATTCCTCTCTCAGTTTGAGTAAGAACGTATACGTGTGTGTGAGAGGGAGTTAGAGAGAGAGAATACGAGAGAGAGGGAGATTTGTTTGTGTGTGTGTGATGTTGAGCGTTTTGTCGAAGTGTTTCTGCAGCATTTGCACTTCTGAAATTCACATACGTATCTTTTTAAATTAATATGTATGCGATTGCCCTGGTTTCTGTGGTATGATGGATTGCACCTTTCTTTGCTGCACATATTTAGCTACAAATAAGAGAAGGAGAGAGGGAGAGCTGGTGTGGGATGTGTACGATAACCCAAAGAGCCTTAATGACTGTGTAATAGTGCAGCCTGAAAGATTAATCTTTGTTATATCAAAATCACATTTTGAAGCACTGCAATCTTCACATTGCAGTAGTTGCACTTTTATTTATAGCCTGCATTATCCACAGCATTGCCCTAAGTTTTAAGTCAAGTGATTTAACTTGATATCATCAAATGTGTGAACTGCTTGTAGATGAGTTAGAGCAATCATACGCTGCCAAACACCGACTTGCTGTGTGGCTACAGTTCAGCGTTTCGGTCTTAAAGGAGCAATGTGTAAGATGGACTAACCCAATACATACTCCAAACAATAGGGGGCAACATATCATGAGAAAGTTTACGTACCAGTCTTGAAGAAACATTGCAAGTTCAGAATTATAGTAGTCATTATGATGATCGCTTTTCATTGGCATCTGTCCTTAAATGACCTAACCTGGAGCAGAACCTTCAACATGATTGACAGAAGAATAAAAAAAGCCATCTTGGCAGTGCTACTTGTTTATCCTGTCATGTTGGACTCATTCAACGCTACACTGACTCTCTGTTGCCTCTTGGGGTACAAAAGTTGTATATTAAGACTGGATGGGACGAGGCTGGCTGGTTGCATGCTAACTTCAGTAGATATCTCTGCAATGCAATACATAAACATCTTTAAGATACTGCCAAAACTGTTATTTCTTTTGCATTCTGTTGATAATTTTATATAATTTTGAAAGTTTTTAAATTAAAAATCTTACATATTACCTCTTTAAATGCTCACCATTCGAACAGCGGTCACAATATTAAGAAAGTTGTGATTAGATGTTTTTTCTCTAATTGCTCGGCCCTGGTAACAGCCATAGGCAAGTATTTTTAAAGCATTTTAGCCATAATTAATGTTGTAAAAGCCTTAATTACAGGAAACCGGGAATCTCGTAATCATGTTTTGTGTGTGTCTGGTTGTGTGTTCTTATCAGAGCGTGGTCATGGTTGGAAATCTAAAGGACCATGTTATCTGCCATCTCTCTCTCTCTCTCTCTTTCTCTCTCTCTCTCTCCCTCTCTCTCTCTCTCTCTCTCTCTCTTTCTCTCTCTCTCTCTCCCTCTCTCTCTCTCTCTCTCTCTCTCTCTCTTTCTCTCTCTGTCTGTTCTCATTTTCTGTCATTCTAGCTGAATGAAGGCATTTTGAGTTTTTGCCCTTCAAAACTGAACAGGGTTGACCACTGGACACAAGAGCCTGCGGTCAGAAGGCAAACTCTCACGCTCAGCACACACACACACAGACATGCCTGACCGCAGAAGCCAGGCACACTGAGGTCAGACTATGCTGACTGCGTAGAGTGTTCATGTACGCATATATGAATGTGTGTCTGTGCGCGTCTGTGTGCGTGTGTGTGTCTGTGTGCGTGTGTGTGTGTGTGTGTCTGTGTGTGTGTGTGTGTGTGTGTGTGTGTAAATGCAGGGGTGGGTTGGCTACAACAGAGCCTGGTTTCAATCACTGGGGCTGATGAGAGAGGGCGACCGAGCTATGAAGACAGATAGGAGAGATAGCTTGAGAGGAGTTAGTGAAGGGAGGAGAATTTTGTCCACCAGCAATGTGAAGAATTCAAGGAGAGAGGAGAGTACAGAAAAGGTAAAGAGAGGACAGATGGAAGTAGTTGTTGGTTGGCTGCGTGTGAAGTGTGTGTAATGTATGTGAGTCTGTACTATGCAGCATGACTGCCATGTTCATGGTTTATTTTAAGCTCTACCAAATCTCTCAGTGCCCTGGTGCAGAGGCAAGATATGACGCGCTCTCAGCTGGGCGTGCATGTGTGTATGCACATGTGTGTATGTGTGTAAGATTTAGGTTTCTCTGCGGGAGCTCTTTTTGATTATGTAGTGTTAAGGTTGAAATTCTGAGATGCCTGTGTGGGTAAAGGAAACTTAGGGAACACAGTCCTGTTGGTACGGGTGGGAGAACAAAGTCTATACAACAGTGCTTTGACATTCGAGCTGGAAGAAAAGTATTAATATGCAGAGATCCAGAGAGGTATTGATATGTCATGTAATGATCAGTGTTTACACCCAAAGCACCTTTTTCACAGCAGCTGTCAATTTTAATCATAAGGAGGTGGGATATCAATACACGTGTGTATTACTATGTTGTTGTTTGTGATACCATATGGATTCTAACACAGTATCACTTATTACTTCATGGTTTGCATGCATAGATTCATGGCAGACAATAGTTTATTGTGTTTAGTTTAAACCCTTTCAGATGAATGTCTTCAGCCATTGCGCTGTGTAGGGGCAGTATATAGCTGTATGTTGAATCGTAGCCCCTACGCCATGATACCGGTTCACTGAAGTTCTTGCGATTTATGTTACAGGGTAGTAGAATGTAACCTTGAGGGTCTTTGCAAAGGGCTCTTACTGGTACAGTATGGCATGAGGTCTGTATTTAATAGTGTAAGTAAAGTTTTTGATTGTAGGAGAAAGTTTAATAAAGGTATTGGATGTCGCTTTGTCTACTTTACTGTTCTGTTCTGATAAAAAAGTGAGATGTACAAGATGTAGAGTTCATCTTTCTCCTACTAACCACCCGTTCACCCCGCTAGCAATCTCTCCTCCCCCAGCCTAATCTGTGTCTACTGCACTCTATCCACAAAGCAATTGAGCTCGTTTGGGCGGGTGGGAGAGTGTATTGTTTTGAAGCTGAGCATGTGTGTTTAATGATCATGTAGAATGCATCCATGGGTTAATCCATGCCTAATGGTGTCTCCAAAACACTTTTTCCCTCTGGCTAATGCTTACCCACTCGGCTTTACTGTCTGACAGCTGTAATACCCAGCCATCCATCAGGATAAGGCAAGACCGGGGTGTGCACACACACATGCGCGTGGGTGATGTTACGTACATTTTCATGTCCTGACTTTGTAGGGAAATCAGAGAAAAGTTCGGTCAGCCTGCCATATCCAGGCCAAGTGCGTTTCTCCCAACTAGATGTGTAGTTCTGGCATATACAGGTAAATTTGTATGGTTGCCTGAGGTCAAGGGTTAGATTACTAGTGTAATCTTTTTCTACTGCTTTTTCTCATTAACATGCCTTTTCTCTCTTGACTCTTATTCAGTTGCCGTCTAATAAGGAAAGATGGACAGAAAATTCAGAGCTTGCCTTTCTCTAAACAGCTGATTATCTGTTGGTGACAGTCTTGGTAATCTACCAGGTCTTCAGCAGTTGTTATGAATCCCCTTTGCTCTATGTCTTTGATCAACTCCATTTGGGCTGGAAGTCTAATGGATGGTGTCTGACTTTTGCACAGCACTGTATATAATACATGTATCTGCTATGTATGAGACTGAATAACATCAGACCTATGCATGGGTCTTTGTGCATGAAAGGATTGCTTGTGCCCATTTGTGCTGAATAGATGTGGTTCAGGCTTGGCTCATTCCTGAGCTGGTCTGTTCCAGGCATGATTTAAACAGTGAATCATGATGAATTGCCAGCATGTAGTTGAATGACCTGGAACCGCACTTGGCTTTGGATTGAAAGTATGTGTCTTGTCCCGTCCTGAGTCATGTTGGGGAAATTAAATCCAGTGCGGAACTCAGAGTTTGGTGGTCGGGGTGCTGCGTTGACTCCAGGAGATACGGGTAATGAGGCAGATAAGCAGAGGCAGTGTACAACTTACTCCTAGCCATTAGCTGAGGAGGATAGCAGGAGGATAAAATTCCTTTTGTGTTGAGTAAAGAGTAGGTGTCAATTTGGGTTAGGTTAGAACTTACATGACCTCAGCACAAGGCAATGTAGCCCAGCTGTGCTAGGTGTGTTCTCTTATTCACACTGTTTCTCTCTCTTTCTCCCTCTCTCACTCTCTCTCTCTCTCTTACGCACACACACCCACACACACACATTCTCAGTTCTTTTATTGGGCTGCTCTAATGAAGATGCTTTCTGTGGTGTTTAATGAGAGCAGGCGTTAGCTTGTGCAGGAGTTAGCGGGTGCAGGAGGTGATAATTGGAGCGAGTCATGTGACTGCCGCTGATAGGAAGCTAAAAACAGCCAGTGGCAAATTCAGTGCACTAACACACTCTGTGCAGAAATGTACGAAGGTGACGTCGTCCTACCAGGGCCCTCTGTCTTTCCATGTCACTCTATCTTTCTCTCTCTCTCTCTTTCTTTCACTCAGACATGCTCTCCTTTGTGCTTATCCTTTGAAGCACTTTACTGGTATATGCATTCACACTTCTTCATCGCTCAAGTGAACCTGCTGCTGCCTCCTTTGTTTTCCACTCATAACTCTTCCTCCTCCCTCACTCTGTCTACCTCCCTCCGCCTCCTCTCTTTCACACAATCACCACCTTCCAGCAGCTCGGAACAAAGCTCCTCACATCGCAGTCTCACCTGTCTCGATGCACTCTGTGTATAGTTAGTTTAAAAATCAAATTTACACTTTTTGCTATTTACACTTTTATTCCAAAATTAGAGCATCAGGAAAGACATGTTTGATCTCTGAGGTTTGCTTTTTTATGTTTTGTACTTACATTTTGTCAGCATAGTGTCAAAGTTAGTAATCACAAATAGACCTGCTTATTTGTTTCTTTGACACTGCATTATTCATGCTAATCAATTTGTCCAATTTCAGGATGCGCTGTGCCATGAAATCTTGTTTTCAGCTAAGTGACAAAATGTTAACCTCCTGTGCTATGTTAGCTCCTGTGTTAAGGTAGAGGAGCAAACTGTTTGGAGTGAGGAGTTAATTGTGCGCAGCTCATAACTTTTAAGTTGTGTTCCTGAGCTGTTAAAAGTCTGAAGCACCCATATCCATTTGTTTCTTCTATTATTGTTTTTCCTTTCTGGTCCAAAACAGTCAGAATTTATTTTATACCTTTCATATTTTAATACAAGTTTTTCATCTCTCTGCATTCCATAGATATCAACAGGCGTTTTTTGTTACTGTGCCTGTGTAGCAGCTTTTCAGCTGCATGGCACAACCTGGCTTGACTCAGCTTTGCTTGCGTTCGGTACCAGCTACTTCACTGTCCACTGCAGATGTAGTACCTCCTATATATAGCTGGTCATCACAGTGATACCGCATGACTTGAAAAAGACAAATTATGTTCTAACTGATGACAGCAAGACAACCGACTGCTACAAAACAAGCCAGTTTGTGGGAATACTGTATTAGAGTTCAGGTGAGGAGACGATTCAGGTGATGCAAGAGGGTACGCTAACCTGGTAGCTAGCACTAGCACATGAGTTTAGGACTGAAAAGCACTGGCTATGTTGGCATGCAAAGATTTTCAGTAGGCCAATTAATTCATTGCAAATATAGATTAAGACGAAGAGTTTCTATATTTCTGATTGGAAATGTAATCTTATAACAGATTCTTAACAGATTATTTACTGTCTTATTTACCTCATTCCATCAGATGTACTCAGAATGGCCTCAATCAAATAGTCTATTGAATTGTATAAATGGACGTGTTCTGTTCCGACTAAGCTATTGGTCTGATCATTAATGGATTACTAGGCCGTATGTAAATATGGCTATTGAATGTAACACTCCTTATAACATCAGCATAAATGCGTGCAGTAGACTTAGTTATTTGCAATATGCAAATCCATCTTTAAATTCATCTCAGGCCCTTTGCAGTTGGCAGGTCAGTTTTGGAGTATGGACTCTGCTGGGCAGTGAGAAGGACATTTTGAAAGTGTTTACTCCATTGAACTTTTTCATCACAAAAAAGTGAGGAAAATTAGATTTTCCATTATACGAGCGCTTTAAGCAGTCCGGTCTGTGTTAGTAAACCTGCTAGCGGAACTCTTCTGAAGTCAACAAAGAGGTGAGAGGTCGGGTTTCCCTCCAGCGAGATTTATTGGCCCCATATTGATGTCCTTGGGCGTTGCTGATTGATTTGACATGGCCGACTTTGTTTTGTGAGACTAAGGGGGAGGGTGAGTGTGTGCGCGTAGATGAATGGAAATCTTGCCCCTCCTCGTATCCCACCCTCCCCCATTCTCAAGCTAGCTGTACAGAGTCTGGGGTTGTCAGGGGCGACCGGCGGCGCACTAGGCAACCTGGCCTACTTTGGTGCTGTGGGCTGGTGGGGAAAAGAGCTGAGGGTATTGTTGCACAGTGAGAGAGCACAAAGACGGCGCTGTCCCACAGATCTGCCCCTCAGAGGGGCACTCGCGACTCACATACTGCTTACTCAGATTGCAGACTGCAGACTGATGCGTGTAGGCAATGGAGAAAGACACCATCAGACTGTGTGACTCGCCGCACTCGCCGTTGTTCTGCGGAATCTTATTTAGTCCTCGGTTTGAGACCAGTGATGTGTAAATAAGCAGGGGTTCATACTAGATTGGAAACAATGAGCTCTCGCCAGTTCTAGTTTTCTCTCTGTCCTTCTCATTCCTCTGTATGTTCAGCCGTTCTACTGTGTGCCTGCCTGCAATGTTCTTTCACCCCAGCAGTCAAGCACACACACACACACACACACACACACACACACACACTGAAACATTCATTCGCTGCAACAAAAAATATCCTAACCAGCAAAACTATATTCAAAACTGCATTTCATTAGAAGATTATAGAAGGTGAAGTATGAAGTGTAGAAACTATGAAGTGTAGAACTTAGAATTCACTGCTCATGCACAAACACACGCGCGCTGCTGATGCGGGCGTGAATCACTCTGCATACATCTCATTACCTGTCATCATGCCACCATAACACATCATGGGCACTGCAGTTTTAACCCAGTGTCTTCAACTACACTACAGAAACAAGAGCTGTCTCTCTCTCTCTCTCTCTCTGTCTCTCTCTCTGTCTCTCTCTCTCTCTCTCTCTCTCTCTCTCTCTCTCTCTCTCTCCCTGTCTCTCTCTTTAAAGGGAGTGTGGAGTTGAGTTTCAGGAATTCTCGGTAGTGAAAGATGACCTGTCTCATTCTTTCTGCTGAGGTGTGTGGAGGTTGCTCTCTGAGGTGGTGCGTGTGGGTGTCCTCATCAGAGTAGCAGGTGTTGTCTTTCACTCGCCTACCTTACGTTGCACCTGAGAACATGTACTCTTTCCCCATGTTCTTTAACTCCATCCTGCTCGCTCGCTCTCTCTCTCTCTCTCTCTCTCTCTCTCTCTCTCTCTCTCTCTCTCTCTGTTTCTTTAGCAGATTTCTTTAATGTATATCAGGTATTGTATCCATTATATAATGGCTGTAAAATAGTCCTGCTGCAGAGTTGTAGTACTTTATTAGGTGCTGTCTCTGTGGCGTCCACTTGACTTGGTGATTATCCACAGTTTTGTTATGTATTAGATAGTTCTGCAACTGTTGTGTGCAATTACACATTTCCATCATAGAGGTCTCCAATTCCCCCAAATGTATATAGTGCAGTTTTAAGTGAAGTGCTTTAATAGCTCATTTTAATTTTGAAAGAAGAAATATCAGATTACATCTGCGATACTCAGGTTTTGAGTATTGGTAGAGTAAAGCTGTCTCTAGTTTTACCATGTTGCAAGGCCTGTTGCAATCTCAGGATGGAGCAGCATGATTGTAATAATAGTATCTTGTTCCTTAGTGAGCAGCCCTACATTAACTATTCTAATTTACATGTTCAGTCCCAGACGTTGTCCTACACAATTTCAGTAAAATGGATCAGCTATAAACATAAATAGCGCTAAACATCAGGCCCTGGGTTAATTATAGTCTAGCTTTAATAATTAATAATTACAATGTAGTATCGCTCCTCATGATTACACTGAATCATGTCTTATTTGCACCAGTGCTGGATCCTGCCATAATATTTACAATATCACTGATATACTACTGTATTTTGTTTGATGTACTCTCTGTGTATGTGCTTTGTCACATGCGTTTTGTGTTGACACCTCTTTGTAACAGTCAAATGCACCATCTAGCAGTTATAATGTATGAACATGTTTATCATCCTCCGCCAGTCTCAGGAGAGCGGCACAGGAGAGAAACAGCCAGACAATAAGTTTTAGCATCCTGACTACACACGTGTACACACATGCACCCCACACCGGTGTAGAAATGTTTAATCAGAGTTTGTGCAGTCGGCTTAAAGCACTCAGTATTATTCCCAGAAAATCCAAGATTGAAATTATAATCCCTGTCATTGTCATCATTTGCAGGGGGTTTGGCACAGATTAAGATGTTAAACAGAGCGAAGACAAAAGAAGGAAGAGTTTTACACAAACACACAGGCACACAAAGGGATGTTTCTGGGGAGACACTAACAATGTAAGAGCAGCCTTTGTTGTTCTCGCAGTTTGGCGTGTCGTTTATAGAAGTGCGTGATATAGACATTTCTCGCTGTAATTTACAAATTCACTGGCGCCGCTGGTTTGACATATTGTTTGTCATCATCTTTTGAAATAAACAGTCCACATGCGGCACTGTGCTCGCATGTGTGTGGTTGTGTGTGTGGTTGTGTGTGTTTTGACATTTAATTGTTTTCATTCGCATTCACACACAATGAGAGCAATTACAGTAATCAATGCTGTTGATGTGAGGGAGTTTTTAGTCTATTGCTTTATTGACAGGTGTACAGTCTACAGAGCAGAGCTGTATAAATAAGCACACACACACACACGTGCTCAGACCCACATATGCTTCTGTGCAAGCTCACATTGTCCTTTCCTCCATCGATCAGCCCTCAATTGACAATTATTTTTAAACGGCTGCAGCCCTGAGAACTCTTAACAGTGTGTTTATTGTTATATGAGCACATAATGATATTTGTTGTTATTTCATTAGTAGAACATTGAACATTGAACGTTTTGTCTGTCATTTTAACTGTACCACAACATTGCTTTACAGTGTTAACCTGCATTTTGGTTCACTGTGAAGGGGCACCTTATGGGCCTTTTGTATGGTGGGCATGATAAATCAGTGTTTTGTGATGCTATACCAATGAAGGCCAGTTTGTAGTCTGGATAATATTAAAAATCGCTCAAAAAACAGGGGCTGCAGCGCTGTAGTCCTGTCTGTGTGACAGCAAAACAATGATAGAATAGAACATCATCGGTAGATTTGATGACAGCTTGTATATTGTACAAATCTTAAGAGCAGGTACATTAGTTTAACTTGTATCAGCATTTTGATTTGCGAATGAACAGTATCATTTTAAGCCTGATAAACCAGCCAGGAAATCTGTCTGCAACCCAAAATATTTAACTAATGGAAAAAAATATCTACAGTATATACACATTCATGATTGTTTGCATTATTTAATGTATTTATAGCTAGAACCTTGAGTTTCTGTCCAATCTGAGTGCCTGACAGTTTCTGAACCCTTTATGTGACAAGGTCTGTGACACCCTAGGCGACACTAATCTGGTCACTTTTATATTATATTTTGTCCCCTGGACCATAAATTGAAAAGACATTACATTCAGCTAGTGGATTCTGCTAAAGTGGCCTGTGCCATGCAGCTTATTCAAAAGTTATGGCTGATTTTAGATTTTAATATTTTAATACTTTATATGTTAAACTCAGCATATGTATAGAAATTGTGAACAAACATATCGTTGCTGTCCAAAGAAAAACAAGTATCTCCAAAATGGCAACTTTACAGGAGAGGCCAAAAACCTCATTTAATTTGAATGGAAGTCAATGGAACCAGACGTCTTTCCAAACACTTTTGGGCTGTTTCTGTGGGTCCATTTATCATTAGATTCTCACACAGTGTAAACGGCAGCAGCTGTGGTCAAATGATGCATAAAAGTAAAAATGGACAAAAATGGAGATACATGTTTTTCATTGGACAGCGACGATATGCAGAAACAAATTGCAGCATATTGCCAATTTCTCTCTGTACAGCATGTGATAACCTATTTTCACTTTTCACAAAACCAACAAAATATGTAATTTGATGGGAGGAGTTCACTTATTGGTATCAGTTATTGGTTACTGTATTTGCCACAGCCAGTCATATCAGTTATTGTTGTTTTCCCGGGAATTCAAGATTGATGCAGCTTTAGTGTTTTGTTAATATTCTGTTCTCCCCTGCGTTTCTGCTGCTGCCTATACTCCGCATCAGTTTGGATTGTCAGTGAAGTGCAGAGTGGAGAGAAAAGTGGCAAGTGAGCATGTGTGTGTGTGGTGTTAGTGTGTGGGTAAATAGTTGTGTGCGTGCATGTGTCTGTGTGTACATGGAGATAGCTGAGCACAGCAGCGGAACGCATTCTGCTCAGTTCATGTGTCCCTCAGGATGGAATTGGCATGACGCCTTCACCATATGTTGTGTGAGTGTCTTTTACTGTGTGTGTGCATGTGTGTGTGTGTAGAGTGATAAATCCTAAGTCCTCTCAGAGTTCAAACTAACAAGGTCAGAGGTTAAAATGACTCATGCTTACACAGGCACAGAAAAAGAGAGGGAGAGAGAGAGAGAGTATGCCCTTGTGTTTTTGTAAGTGGAGGTAGAGCCGTGTGCTATAGGCTTGTGGGTGCCCCGTATTTAAAAATTAAAATATATATACAATGTTAAAACAGTGTTTTTAGATTAATGTACGAGTGTAGAGTTCTTATGCATGCGCATTATACAAAGAAGGTGCATGATACTGATAAATATTTACATTGCAATATTTATAATGCGATATGAAGCTATATGACTTGAGTTGCTGTACTTGGACATACTTGGGCCCGTATCATACAATTTTACTTGTATACATTTTTTCTTTGTGGTTAACTTACTTAACATTTAACACTTAACATAACGTGTGTTTAGTTATCTATACTGAACATGATCACCGTTTAATTTTACATGACCTTTTTCCAACCTCCCCTCATCCCTTAAAATGAAACAGGCTGCTGTGGTTTCAGCTGCTGTGCCTTTTAAGACTGATAGAAGATAAATGAGCTTCAGTATGAGTGGACAGAGCTAACTGCTGTAGACTGCAAAGATGGATATATGTAAATGAGTTAGTTCTGTGACATCACATAATTCAGAACAGGCTGTTTGTGTTTGTGCAGCTTTGTTTTTTGATATATGGAAGTATGGACTGTGAGTTGAAACTAACAGTGTTTATATATATTGTTTAGTCTACGTCAGTTTAGCTCATCACACTCTTATTAAAGTTATGAGTGTTTCAGCCCAGAATGCTTTTTGAATGAGAGACAGTACAAGCAGTACATTAATAAGAACAGCCTGTTTAACTCCGGAGGGAAAAGAGAGCCTGGAAATACGGACATTTAAAAATGAATTTCGGTTGTTTTTGGTATGTAAATGTATTATTACAGTCATCATTAGAGAAGAAGTTGCACCCAGAAGGAATCAGCTGTCAGGAATGAAACTTGGTGGGTAGGTTTAACATCAAGAGACATGCAAATGATTCAGATTTCACACCCCGCAGTGCATGTGAGCAAGAACAGGCCTTATCACCGTGCTTGACTTATATACTTACTATATAAGTTTGTCCTGTCGTGCGTGCTTCCCATTCTGCCTCATGCTGTTGTGCAAGCGAACTATGCCTCTGCGAATAGCAACTGCAGCAGTTGGAAGGGTTGGAGAGGAGTCACACTATGGAGCTCCAAGCGGGATGGTCTTATTGAGATATTGCGCACCATATTACGTGCAGTTATTTTTTAGCATTTGTTGTTCCTGGTATCTTTTATCCTTCTTCTAAATTGCATTGCAATCCATCACTTCCTTCTGGGTGCAACTGTTGTTATGGGTTTTATTGCCTAGATAGATAGCTTCACAGACCATTCTCTCAGTTGCCTACCACTGCTGTTTCTATTAATGTGATCTTTTTTAAAGGCTTCCTTGTTTATCTTTTTACTGTTTGGCGGCAGACTGACAAACGATTTCCTCTTTAAAACACCATACATCCTAAAAAGCAGTAGCGCTTTGTAGGCCACCAGTGTCCTCCCCATTCCCTAATATATAACCACATGCCAACTGAGTTTATATATAAAAAACCCTTTTGTATGTTTACCCAGCCTTGTTCCAATAGGCTTAAGCACACAGTTTGAAGGACGCGATGTTAGTTCAACCAGAGATCACACGGGCAAAGTTTATATTAACAGACCACCCAGTGTTTTAATAATGCTCCTGTAGAGCATGCACATTTCTGGGGATGGATATCAAGACTGCTGTGTTTTTCCTGTCAGCTAAAACTAATTATAGCACAGCCAGAAAAGTTCAGCCAGAGAGAGATGAGTATAATAATGGTCTTCTCCACGCTTGCGTATGTGCGTGTTTGTAATGGAGTCGTTTAACAATTTGAGTTTAATCAGGTGTGATGTGCACCATGTTCCTTTGATCTAAATTAAAATCTGAACAAATGAGAGGTGAGGAGAGAGAGAGAAAAGAGGGTGAGGCAAAGAGGTGATATCAAGGGATTGTGTATTTTCTCTCTCTCTCTCTCTCTGCAGTTCTTCTCGGAATAAGACAACCACTATGGGTTGAGTAGATAAATACGTAAGGTTGTTAGCTGCCATTTTGGATCAAAGACTGTGGTAATTCCCATTAACGGAGCAGCGTTTGTAAAAGCAGTTTCACCAGCACCATTACTAAACACTATAACACTTTGGCAACTAATCAATAACTACCAGTTCGTTAGGGGAACTGCACATTGCGCCGTTTTTCAAAAGAGATAATGAGCCCCTTTATGACCCCCAGCTTTCTGATAGTGGCTTTTATACCACAGTGTGCATTTTCCCTTTAGGACAAAACTGAAGACAGCGCCGGTGGGAGCTATCAATGATGTGCATGTGTGTGTGCTTCAGCTTCAGGTTGCAGTATACTCTAAGGGACAGATTGAGGAATGGCGACCATTAGAGGAGGCTGACCTTTACAAAGCCTTGGAAAAAAAAGAGGCCCATTACGCACAGGCTCTGCGCTGGTCAGCACTGTACAGTGTTGAGTGAGGACCTAACCGGCCCATCTGTTTGAGCCGTGTTTCACAAAAGCACACAGAAATTCTGCTTCTACACTTTGCAGTAGACCGTGCCTATCAATTATATTAGGTCCTTTTCTCAGCTAGACCCACATACATTACTGACATACCTTTACTGCCACTGTCCAGGCTTTACACAGCCCTTTACTGGGAGCATTTATGCACTCATCCGATGCTACCCTTAAGTGGATTCCAATGGGATCATCCTAAATATAGTCTCGTAACATTTTCCACAGACAAAAACTCAAAGTTTGACTCTAAATATGGCAGCAAATATCCCAAAACATTACTCAACTTGTCAACTTGTCTTGGTAATGTATCAGCTACTGCTTGCACACGAACCCTTTCAGTGATCTCCCTGGAATAGTACTTGTAATTGGTCCCATGCCAATCTATTGTCATGCCAGTTTAACTTTTAGGTTTTACCAGGATTGTAACCCCGGCTTGCGTTTACATTGAACTTATTTCCATTTCATTATTTGTAATGAAAGAAAATAACAATGCACAGACGTATTGCAATATTTTTGTTATGTTTAATATGTTTGTATTGATTCTCAAAAACACAGTGTTGATATCTTCAACCATAAGACGCTTCAACACCGATGCACTCGTTAATGTTTTTTATGTCGCAATTTTCCTAAAACTAGATTTAAAAAATATATTGTCTTGCTCACTATATCAAAGTATATGGCAATACCTTAAATCATAGCCCCTGTATCCATATACGTATTGTATGCACAGCCCTATTAATTATCCCATTTTTTATGCTCACATGTATGTGCAAAAGGAGCTTTTGGAATTAAGTACATTCATAAAGTACAGTTTTATTGATTAATCCAATGAGTGGATACATAGCCATGTACAGCCTTTTTACTGTTTATGTTTTATTGCTAAAGGATTAACTAAGAATTCCTAAAAATTGGTTCACTGAAAAATACAAAACATTATTTGGTCAAACAATCCCTTATAAATCTATTTCCTGCTTTAACTGCATTATCATCACATAAACTGCCAAGTCATCATTACCATTTCATTAAGTTCAGTTTTAATATACCTTTTAATCAAATTATCACAGTTAAGCTTCAATGTACAGCTTTTCCCACTGTTGTTTCCTATTTTCCAATGAGTTCTTTGCGATGATGGGTTTAAATATGCTAAATATGCTACTTTATTGTGGTCTAATAGCCCATATGGTGTATAATCAGATAAATGCTGTGTCACTGCACTGTATTGCAGCATGTTTGGGTTTGTAAAAGACACGTTAAGTAGACAGAACATATCATAGTTGTTTTGTTCCGTGATATTCTCCCCCCTTGTATGGTTGTAAAGTTCAAGCTATTAGCTTAGAGCTATAAAATTCAAATCAGCTCAAATCTAAAGCCTGGCTGATCCGGCAGAAGCACCTGCTAAGGCTCGTGTTCTGCCTCATGGATGAAGTGTACATTGTGATTAAAACCGTACAGTGGGATACTGGTGTAATTATGAAAGTAGTGAATGGAATTGTGAGTAAATCTTCAAAAGGTGTATGGGTGGGTTGAGGGGGTCTGCAGCTTTTGTAATGATGCACAAAATGCTAATATGAGCAACATCAGTGCTTTTACAGTCTGCTCCATCAGCTACACTCATCACTGCTGCAGACCTTGCAGGCAGCAGAGGCCTCATAATCAAATCACTTACCAAATCAGCTCTGCCTCACAGGGAGAGAGTGAGAGAGAGAGAGAGGTACATGTCCTCATTCGAGTGTTGGTTGAAGCTAGGGCCTATCTAATCCACTCATAAAACTCTTGTTAGTTGTATCTGTCCTCCTCATGAATTGTAAACAGTTTACTCGGAAGTCAAGTGGCTTCTTCTTCTCCTCATTTTAGTTCTTTTTAAATCAGCATCATCACAAGTAGCTTTTAAAAGCCAAATCCTACCTCTCTCTCTCTCTGTCTCTCTCTCCTTGTCTCTCTCTCTCTCTCTCTCGTTTCTTCAGTAGTCATTCTGTTTGACTACAGGTGGCTATATCATGCAGCCGTTGCAGAGGGACTAACCGTTATAAGCAAACCCTCGTTTTTTTCATTCCGCCTGTTTATTTTATGTCATTCAGACTGTTTGTTCAGGCTGGCTCTGATAAACAGTGGCAAGTCTGTGTGTGTGGGGTACAGCGTGTGCGGTGGGAGGGTTGCAGGTGAAAAGAGGACACTGCAGACAGAGTGACACTCATAGATGTGTCCATTTCTGTGAAATCAGAGTTGTATGTGACAACACAGCAGAGTTGAACACACACACACACACACACACACACACACACACACACACACACACACACACACACACACGTCTCCATCCTTATAAAAAGTGCAGAAGGAGGAGACATAGCTACAGGCCAAATGGGTGCAGACATCAAATTAAACCTGCACCCAGCGCGCAACCTAACATTCACACACACAACCACTCATACACGCACAACCCTTATACACACCTGTCGAGCTAGCGGATCCACCGGGGCTTCGGCTATCACGCAACATCAAAACCATTTGCTTTATGAATCTCCAGCGTGTAAGACTGCGCCCGAGGCAAGGAAAAATGACAGGAGGCTTTTTTGTCCTGCAGAGGCGGTACAGCCCAAACAAAAGGCTTCATTCCGGTCCAGCAGAGTGGAGGAACACTGAGACCAACCCCCTTCCCAAGCCGATAAACACAATGACTGCTCTTGCCCTACAGCAACTCATTATCTAATAGTAATCAGTAATGAGAGCCCATTGGTTGGACCAGTGCACTACACTGACTGACTATTGAAGCCTAGTTTATTATCCTTAAAGGCCTTCATGTAATAACTGAGGATTAATCTGCACAGAAAGAAGGATTTGTTTTAAACGTATGTTTTTAATTAACCTTTTAATCCCTAAGGGTCTGTATTTGGGTCCATACTTCAGTTCCCAACTCTAGTAGTCCCGTACTTTACGTATTTGATTCTAATTCATAACAGCTACTACCAAGTGAGGAATACTCCAGCATTTATCAACAGTAATTTTCACTGTCAGGACTCATAAATCATTCTGGATGCAGTCTGGATATGTCAAACATTGGATTTGGATTGGCAGTGCGAACAAGGCTTCATTGTTTATAGTAAGCAATCAATCACTGGTTAGCGTGATAGCTAATTAGCTCGAGTTGCTGACTAATGTAGCTAAAGTTACTGAGCACATTTCATTAAAACTTAGAAAAATTCCAGCTGGATAAACTATTTGTTAGCGAGATAGCATTCTTGCTATACAGGTTACACTCTAACCACCCATTTCAGGTTGTTGTACCACTTTATTTTTAATAGACTGACGATTTGTTCGTCTCTTTGTTTGAAGCCGACAGATTTTCAGTAAGAGGTGACTTCAGTACAATATAATTGCTGAGCTAATAATGAGTCCAAACTAATATGAACAAAGAGACCTGAGAAGAACTTATGTAGACCCGCCAGCACAGACATTTCACACTAAGTTCTAATAAGAAATAGCAGCAGGGAAAGAGAAAAGGGGTATAAACATTGTGGACACATTCTGAGATAGAAGAAACTGTGTGTGTGTGTGTGTGTTAGACAAAGAGGGAGAGAAGCCACTGGCTATGCACAACATTCTGTAGCCTTCTTTTGAAAACAGTCAGCCTCCTGGTGCTGTTGTCCGCTTTGTGGACAGAATGATGAGCCTGATCAATGTAAATAGCTGCTGGTCAATAATCACACTCCATATTCAACAACAGCGTGACACGCTAATGCTCTGGGAGAATAAAATCTCTTCTTTCAGTGAGCCCTAATAATGAGGCATGGCTTTCGGAGAGCTGAAGAATCAGAAAGCGGGAGCCGAGTCGATACACGGATTTCACAAAGCGATCCGCACTCCTCCTCCATCTCTCTCGCTGCTAACTGCGTAATTGTTTCTTCCCTAATAGCAGCATAATGAGTGAAAGCGCAGTCATTTGTTTATTCTTCGTGTATTTCTAATGCGATTCCCTCTAGTGTTGTAGCCTAGCTGCCTCCATCCTCTGGCTCTTTCTCTCTCCCTCCTTCTTTGCATCTCTCTCTCGCTCTCACTTTCTCTCTCTGTTTCTTTGTCTCCTCTTCCCTGTTCGGCCTCATTCGGCACACCTGGATGCCTGCAGGGGAAGACTCAGCATGAATAATGCAGGAGAGTGTTAGAACTTCTACCAGATCTCCCTTCCTTTCTTCTCTCTCTCTCTCTCTCTCTCTCTCTCTCTCTCTCTCTCTCTCTCTCTCTCTCTTTCTCTCTTTCTTTTTCTCTTCCTCCTCTCTTGCTCTCTCCCTCCTTCTTTCCTTCACCCTCCCTGGCTATGTATGCATTTTCCCACTCCCTCGCACTCTGTCCTCTCTTTGCGAATAAAACCACAATTCCCTTGTGGTGTAGTAGGGATGTCATTCTGTGTATGCTTGTTTTTTTTTTGTTTTTTAAAGATGCTTGTTGGGAAAAAAGTATGCTGGCTCGTTCTCAACCTTGTCCAACTCCCGCCCCTCCTCCCTCTCTTTCTCCGCAGTGGGTTTTGTGGACTGTGGCCGAGGCTCTGGCCTGCGCTTCAAGAGCGGAGACCCAGCGGATTTTCGGATAGGAGAAGATGGCACGGTGTATGCTGCAAGAACTCTACATCTGTCAGAGAGAACTGGGCGGACCCTGGAGATCAGGGTGAAGGATGTGGAGTCAAAGGAGATTTGGCATGCGCGTGTGAACTTTACTCTACCCAATGCTCCAAAACAGGTATGACTTCCAAATATTCAGAAAGAGAAGCATTTAAATATTGATGTTTTTCATAAATGTAAAATATTTGCTTTTGGATATTCGGATATTATTTTGCAGAACCGATTTAAATGCCTGTCCTAAAATGAATCATTCTTAAAGGAGCAATAGGTATGATTTTCAGTTTAAAAGATTCAAAAATTATCTCAAATTACTAACAGAATGTGGTGAAATAACAGTTTGACAGTATGTCAAAGATGTCTGTGTGTTTGCAGAGATATCTACGAAAGTCAGCATGCTAACCAGCTAGCCCTGATAGTGCTAGGAGGTGATAGTAAGTCACTGTAGCATCAAACTGATGCAGTCCAACACTGCTTCAATGGCATATATTTCTCTTTTGTCAGTCCACCGTCCATTACATTGACTGCCTCAAATCAATTACATTGATTTCCTCAAAAGGAAATTTTTGTTCTCCCCCCACTGGAGTTGAGTAAAGGGAGAAGTTTGTTGCTGAGTTTGCACTATTACGCTTAGAATTGAAGAGGAAGATGAAGGGACTGTTCATTCTGGTGATATATTGCCTCCTATTGTGTGCAGCATAAACGCTAATCTTACAGATTGCTCCTTTAATGTATATATGACCGTTTATATGTTGTTGGTTTTTTTTAGTGCACATTGGAACAGATGAGTTTTGGGTATGAGACCCTTTAGTCGGCACTGTCAGCCTCATAAAGCCACACTATAGCTACAGTAACGCATTACTGGTGCTGTAACACCCTGTGAATTGCACTCTGATTAAGTCTTAATGATGTTAAAACGCAGCCCAGACAGCAGCGTGGATGATAGTGCAGATCCGCTCTCAGCCAGAGAGAACAGCAGCCTTAGTGAATCTCTTAACACTGCCTTCTGCTCAGAGAGCAATAAAAAACACACTACTGCTACACACAGAGAAAAGAAATGAGGAGAGCAATGTGGCAGAGGATGGGGGTGGGAATGATGGAGAAAGAAAGAGAGAGAGATAAGGGTGGGTTTTAGGCTGAGATGGTCAGAAAATGAGGTGGGTGGGAAAGGGGAGGAGGGAAAAGGTGGGCAGAAAGAGATAACAGTGGGAAAAGAGCGAGTAGGTGTTGTGAAAGATGGATTGAAAGAGGGAAGAAAGATACAGCGGAGAGATGATGGGAGAGAGGGAGCTAGAGAGGGTGAGTCAAAATAGAAAGTGTGCGTGTGTTGTTGTTTATGCTGTTGATGATAATGCTGTTCCACTCCTTCCTCCGTCATGATGGTAATGGGTTGCCTCATCACCTGAGTCATATCTTCACTGCCAGAGAGACAGAGAGACAGAAGGGGTCGAAAGGAGGAACAGACAAGAGAGAGCAAAGGGGACAGAGAGAGGCAGAAAGACAATACAAGTGACAGACTATATAAGCTATAAAGATTATAAAGACAATATGAGTGATAGATAGAAGGAGATAAGGTAGAAAGACAGAGGAAGAGAGAGAAGGAGAAAAATCATCAAAAGAGAACTTGTAAATGAAAAGAGAAAGAGAAATTGCAAAAGAGAGAGAAAATGAAGTGATTTAGAGAATGGGAGGGTAAAAGTGGGAGACAGAGAGAAAGGGGGTAAAAGAGTGAGAGAGAAAGTCAGAAAAGGAGAGTGGGGAGAAAGAAAAAAGTCAGAGAGAGAACAGAGGGGAGAAAGAAAGACAGAGAGATAAAGAAAAAAGAGCATAAGACAAAAGAGAGAGCAAGAGCAAGGAGAAAAAGAAAACCAGCAAAAGTAAAACAGAAAGAAAATGAAAGAGAGAGTGACAAAAAGTGGGGAGAAACAAAGACAAGGAGAGAAAAAGTCAGAAAGAAATAAAGAGGTGAGAGAAATAGAAAGGTGAGAGAGGACCAAAAAGAAAGGGCCTCTGAATCAGAGACAGACAGGGAGGGAGAGAGAGAGAATGAGATGGAGAGAAAAGGGCAGAGAATGAGAGAAGGATGGAGAGAGAGCAAGTGAGAGAGAAGCAGAAAAATAAAAAGAGCAAAAGACTGAAAAAAGAGCAGGTCAGAGTCGGAAAAATGAAGAAAGAGAGAGACAGAGAACACAAAGTAGAGAAAGTAAAAGAGAATAAGAGAAAGAGATGGAGGGAGGAAGAGAGAGTATTTCTGCAGCAGCACTCTACTGTAGCCTACACTACTGCACTGCCATTATCATGAATATTTAACAAGAGGTAGAGAGAGAGAGAGAGAGATGAGGTCAAGAGGGAGAGAGGCTTAGAATTGAAATCAGATAGAAATAAAATACTTTTCACGAGTCACACACGCACACACATACACACACACACACACATTCACACACACACACACACACACACACACATTCACACAGACACACATTTACAGACACACACACACATGCACACATTTACACACACACATTCACACACACACACACACACACACACACACACATTCACACACACATTTTCACACACACACACACACATTTACACACACACACACGCAAACATTCACACACACATTCACGCACACACATTTACACACACACACATTCACACAGACACACACACACACATGCACACATTTACACACACACACACACACACACATTTACACACACATTCACACACACACACACATTTACACACACGCACACATTCACGCACACACATTCACACACAAACACACGCACATGCAAAGACATACACGCACACACACACACACATTCACGCACACACATTTACACACACACATGCATACACACACACACACACAGACATTCACACACACACTCCCACTTATTGGCACAGGCACTGAATGTTGCTTGTTAAATGTTGCTCTGCTCCTGCCTTGAAATAAAGTGGTGAAGCCTGGAGCGGACAGCGGTCATAAATGTGTGGTCAACATCCATATTTGAATAAGCAAAGTAGCGTCACCTTGGAAAGCCCTGCAGTGTCAGCAGAATTAATAGCGTACATAAGGCTCGTCTTTTCTTAAGGGAGTATGATCTTTATTAATAGAAGAATGCTTCAGATATTCACCTGCACAGACACACACTCAACACCCACACTCATGCCCACACACTGTGCTGTTATTTCTGCAGGAAACTGACTCAGTGATATTTATGACCCTATTAAAGAGGGCAAAATTAATGCTGTAATTATTTAGGTCCACAGGCAGGTGTGATGAATGCACCACAGTGTCTATGTATGTGTGTGTGTGGGTGGATGTGTGGGTGACGAGAGAGAGAAAGAGACCAAACAAGAGCATGTGATGTGCGGTACCCAAGAGTGTGTTTTGAGTGTAACTGTGCTGTTTGTATTGGCAGGTGCCTGAGATCATGTTTCCATGGCGCAGCGTGGTTGTCGGAGGTGACGGCAGTGTGAGCCGTGTGAAGAGAGACTGGGTCATCCCTCCTATCAATGTCCCCGAAAACTCAAGAGGACAGTTCCCCGAGGAGCTTGTCAAAGTCAGTATACACACACACACACACACACACACACACACACAGATAATCTCTGCAGGAGAAACAGAGGCAGTGAGGAAGTTTCCTGCATCCGTTGTAGTGTTTTTATGGCCGAACACATCAAGTTCTAACCTGCTGATTCTGTAGCTTCTCGTCAGTTTACACAGCGCAGGTGATAAAAGCAGCAGAGCCCTAAGCAGATTATTTTAGAATAAAAGGCCGTAAACATGATGGTGCCAGCAGCCAAACACAAACCGGTTTGAATGAATTAAATGCCCTTTCAGTTCATTCTGTGTGTTTCAGTACAAAGTCAGGCTAATACTGGACAGCTGTGCAAAGGTTAAGAGGCATTTGGTGAAAGGTTTCTGTTTTTTTGTTTAGAAGTCTTTTTTTTCTCCTCTGTGAAGCAAAAGGGCCCATATAACAGGCTAGCCTATGTAACCCCTGAATATTGTAGGGTGAGCCCGAATCATTTAAGTGTATCTGTTTGTTACACAGGTGTTGTTTTCTCTGTTTAGGATTCAGAAACTTTTCTCTTGTTCATTCACTCAAATATTTGAATTATTAAGCTACAATACAGCAAGAGCCTTTAGCTAGATCTTTTGTAGTTAATATGTTGTCGCTGTCCAGAGCAATATAAGGAGAGGAAAAAATCTAATTTTATTTTAATGTAAGTCAATAGAATCAGACATTCCAAGCATTTTTGGGCCAGTTGTCATGATGTAAACAGCAGCTACTGTATCTGTAAATCATGCATAGAATTAAAAATATACAACAATAGAGGGGACCTATTAAGCTTTTCTTGATTTTCCCTTTTCCGTTAGAGTGTTCTGTGGTTTTTGTGCATGTAAACGGTTTGCAGAGATGTAAAACGAGTAAAGCAAGTGCATGAGAAATGGGAAAATTTTCTCCCACAGAAGCCACCTCTCTAGCTGCCTGAAACACCTTGTTGGATTTCCAGCCCTGTTTTGTGTTACCATGTGATGTGACATCATCTCGTAACACATTACTTGTTGCCTGCCTACCAGCCCTTCTCCCACAAGAGAGTCACATACTACTGTGTAATGTCTTGCTCCAGTCTAGTTTGTGAAGGTGGATCAGGTGCACCGACCTGTCATACCTGACTTTCAGAATCGAACTCTGGCTCAAACCGATGTGCCAGGCCTGACCCCTTCGTGAGAATAGCCACAACAGAATGAGGCAGAGCTTGTAGCAGGATGTTTCACTGGTAGTTGACCAGTCAGAACAGAGTGGGCAAGCTGACCAGTCAGAGCACACTAACCTTAGCAGAAGGCGGGGCTTAAATAAAATTGAAGCATGTAAACTGATTTTAGTAGCCCCCCAAAATAAAATTATGAAAATTTATAAAAAATTATAAAATTATAAAATTTAGAATTATCTTAAATATGTATGTATAAAGATGTTTATGTTTATTGGTTGGTAGGCTATATTCCTGGTTTAGTTCATTTACACTACTGGAAAATGTTATGAATGCATATTGCTAGCATGATGTACTAGCATTATGCAGTAGTAAACATTTAGATGGGTGAACACTGACACTGGTTAATGAGAATGATGATCAAGTATTCAAACCCTGTGAAATTCTTTTTTGGGTGCCCTAGGTGTTATGTATTAATTGAAGTACAGTTAGTAAGTTCGTATCTACCCAAAACTTAAAAAGGCATTGCCAGTCCTCGTCCCTGAGCCCTGTTTGCATGTGCATCATTTGTAACGAGTTGTTTGAAAGAGATGCTGTTTAATATTTTAGATATTTTGAATGGAGTCAGCGGAGTAAATATGTATATAGCCTGGGAGAGTTCATGTGATTTTTAGAACATATTTTTAGACTTGCATTATGTCTGTCTATAATCAGATTGTATGTATTATGCCTCTAATACAGGAATTAGAAAGAAGCATACAAACAATCTGTTAAGTCCCTTAAAGCATGTTTGCCTGTGTGTGTGTTTTTCAGATCCGCTCAGACAGGGACAAGATTAACACACTCCGTTACAGTGTGACAGGACCAGGAGCTGACCAAACCCCAACTGGTCTATTCATCATTGACCCCATCACGGGACAACTGTCTGTCACCAAACCACTGGACCGAGAACAAATCTCCAACTTCCATGTAAGTCTTGGTGCATGTGCATGTGTGCTTGGCATGTGAATGTGTGTGTGTGTGTGTGTGTCCTCATCTCTTTGTGTGTTCCTCTGAGGACAGAGGGGTAGAAATACATTAAAACTCCCATTAAACAGCTTATCTAGGTTACCATGGCAGTCGGTCTGAGAATGCAACCTCTGACCTTTGTCTAATCCACTGTACAGAAAAGAGGGGAGTAGACAGATTTTTACTCAGAAGAGCTTATCTGAACCCACACACATTACACACACACACATGTCCTAGTGAGGACACTGCCCACACACTCTCCTCCACATTACTAGCAGTAACCTCCCCCTGCCCTCAGCATAAACTCTGGCAAGAATCATAGTCCATGGCCAGAGTACTGTCAGCTGGCCATATTCAGGCACGGCCATCCCTAATCCATATTTATGATAATATATAAGGCAGTTTTAAATCACTTGGTGGCTCAGTAAAAGTAAAATGGTGGATCTGTTGGCTCACATGCGTCGCTGACTGCATATCAAGAGCAGCTGGAATTAATCAGAACAAGACATGCTGACCAGAGTCTCAAAAGTGTCAAAAGTGCATTTCAGAGCCTCTTTCTGCGGGCCCCCTAGTGGCCTATCGCCCAAAGAATGAAAATCAAGTAGGACACTTCTCTGCATGTGGGATGTTGTAGCTGTGTTGAGCTTCTAGTGTGCAGTCATGGGTGAAAGGGGAGGGGTGAGAACCCCCTGCTCTGAAAAGCATGGACACCAGAAAATCCAGAAATAAAACAGACTACAGAACTGTGGTTTTATTGATGTCAAAAGCTCATGTATAACTGCCACATTAATAAAGATACCATTTATTTGAGGGCACTTCTATAAATTAAGACTTGCTTGCTCACCTACCAAGATTTTAAATATATTCCATTAACATTATTTAAAATAGGCCCCTTTAAATACAGAAATTAAATTTTACAGATGTTGTCAAAAGGGGTTAATGTGGCCAGGAACTGCCTACTGTGAGAAAAAAAAGATATATTTGACCCATGCACAAATCGACCGATCGCAGACCCTTGTTTTTGCAACAAACCTACTTGTGAATGCTTCTGCCTGGTATGTGTCATACAAATATATCTCTTTTACAAGATGCTGGATTTAAAGGAAACTCAGGCTTTTAAAGGCGAGATGCTGTGACCTTTTTTTAGTCAAGGTCTCCAAACCGCTTACTCTTATCATAGTGCTCAAATTAGGCAATGGCTTGCAAAAGGGCATTCCACATTGCACAAAAAGGCGGTCAACATGGACGTGGATAGCCAGCTTAGTATACAGTTCAGATGACTTGCATACATTTTTGGGAATACAGTCTTTGCAAGGGCTTTGTGCTCTTGCTGCTTTAGCAGGTAAAGCATTTTTAGGTTGATGAATGAGTAACTGAAACCTTTTGAGTTAATAAGGCTGCACAGTATGCCATTTGTACTGATATCAAAGAAGGATGCTACAGCTGCCTATCAGTCAATCAACCAAGTGTCAGAAAACGTTTCTGTTTATGTTTGATGAATAAAGATTTTTGTGTATTTCTAGAAAAGTGTAATGTGTTTATAATGAAGAATATCACAGCTTATTTTTTCCTGAGTCATATGTCCATAATTAACAGTATGCAGAAATGAGTTAACAGTGTGCCTGTGTGTCTCTGTGTTCTATTAGCTGCGTGCTCATGCTGTGGACATCAATGGGAATCAAATGGAGAATCCCATCGATATTGTCATTAATGTCATCGACATGAACGACAACAGGCCAGAGTTTTCCCATCAGATCTGGAATGGCACAGTGGATGAAGGCGCCAAGCCAGGTTCTTACACACACTCCCCCACTCACACATAGACACCGACACACCTGCATACATAACCATCCTCACATGGCTAAAATGCTAATCTTCTCTTATCTTCTGCATGAGCTGAGAAGTCATTATTAGCACCAGGTGCTTACTGGCATGACACGTGGCTGTTCATGTGTGAAAGCTAAATTAGAGCGCTCGTGTTTTGCACAGGGACATTTGTGATGACTGTCACATCACAAGATAAGGATGACCCCAACACGGCCAACGGCATGCTGAGATACAAGATCCTCTCCCAGAGTCCCGAGAGCCCGTCCACTAACATGTTCACCATCAACAACAAGACGGGCAAAATCATCACTGTAGCGGCAGGGCTCGACAGAGAGGTGGGAGAACATTTCA
Source organism: Prochilodus magdalenae (assembly GCA_024036415.1). NCBI lineage: Eukaryota > Metazoa > Chordata > Actinopteri > Characiformes > Prochilodontidae > Prochilodus > Prochilodus magdalenae. The sequence goes on along the minus strand of JAMWET010006928.1, from coordinate 121,194 downwards.
AGGATACGTTTCGAAAATTCATGCTTGCATATAGGTATGTGTGAACAGACTGTTCCAGTGTGTTTATATGTATTTTGTGTTTCTGTTCTGTGTCTTGTGAGCAGAAAGTGCCCCAGTACACTCTGATCATCCAGGCCACTGACATGGAGGGAAACCCCACATATGGCCTGTCCAACACTGCTACTGCTATCATACGCCTACTGGACGTCAACGATAATGCACCAGAGTTTACCAGAGACACTGTGAGTTCAGTAGATATATTGCTGAATATGCATCTCTATTTATATAGAATTCTATAGGAGTTTAGAACGTAATTTATTTTCCAGGCAGTTCAGTTTTTGTTTAGTGTTTTAAACCTTTTAAAATGTTTAAAATGTTTTTTTAACAACCCAAAAGATCGAAAGATCTGAAAATGAAAAAAAAATAAAATAAACAACAACAACAACATTACTGTGTTAGACTCTTAGGAAAAACCTAAACAATATTGAAATGGTACCTGGGCTGTTGGATGGGTTATTACAAATAGCAGATATATATGAACACTATATGAACACTATATATATATATATATATATATATACCTGGACATTAATATATTTTTAAGCAGTACTTAAAACAGGTGAGCGGGTGATATTGATATCTACTCTCAAGTATACATAAACATAATACACAAGTGGAGTTTGGCAGCCAACAATCTATTGCATATTATCCTGAATATTTCAACAATATACAAACATAAGCATAGCTCTACATGTATTCAAATGGCTGAATGGGATTTTTTTTATCTGCATTAAATTATTGTGTATTTATTGTAATGTTGCCTGGCATTTTATAAGCAAAAGCATGTTCAGCATGTTATTGTCCAGAGAGGATTTAAACTGGTTATTTGTGTAGCTGTGTTTTTACACTTTTGCTGTATACTTTACATACTATTCACAGTTCAGATTGCAAAATAATGTATTCAACTTTTTGAGTACCTGGCTCAGTTTATCAATGATGAAACCATATTTTAATTCTATCATTGATTATTTGTGTCAAGTTGTAGCATCAGACTTAAACAGATTTAAAAGCCTGCGCTCAGTGGCATTTACTTTTCCCAATGCTGGAAAGTATTGCAGGTATTTTTGATAAATCACAATAATGGGGCTCAGTCATGAGCTGAGCGTTTCAGGGTTTGATTTCCCAGAAGTATCTTAGCACATCCATATAATCGGGGTAGTGCAAGTATTACACTGTATGATTTATTGACGACAGCAACACTAAACTTTAGGGAAATACAGCCCGGTCAGATAGTTTACTCTAGCAACTGTTGCACTGAGGAGAAAAAGTTTTATACAAGTGGAATGATGATGGAGTTTCCCTGAGTTAAAAAAAGGATCTTGTCCCTAAGATAAAAAGTCTTGAGAAAGAATCTCAGTCGCACAGCTCATGGAAGATTCTGGATTCTAAGATTACACCATGCGGCGATAAAGTGGGCTCAAATCAACACTGCCCAACAGTCAACAGCGGTAATTTTAGTGTGAATCAGATTTATAACATTTGTCTACAGAAAGGCAAGGCTGTTTGCTCAGCAGGAGAACACAGATTAACTTAAAAATTCACCACCCGTGGATTACTCACCATGAGCTCTTCTCTCTCTCTCTCTCTCTCTCTCTCTCTCTCTCTCTCTCTCTCTCTATTTCTTTTTTTTTTTATCTGTTCTAGTTCTATGGAGAGGTCCCTGAGAACCGTATAAATGTCATTGTAGCCAATCTGACAGTAACAGATAAAGACAAGCCAGGCACTCCAGCCTGGAACGCGGTGTACCGCATCACATCCGGAGACCCGACCGGGCGCTTCTCCATTCCTACAGACCCCACCACCAACGAGGGCCTCGTCACTGTGGTTAAGGTGAGACACGCATGTACACATACATGCATATACACCCCATTTATCATTAGCGTTTTGAAGCATGGGTTCAAACACGGAGCAAAGACGGTTTCCATAGAAACAAAGCCAGTCAACAGCCGCTACCCCCTCTTCATCTGGGATAATGGTTTGTAAGTGCTTTAATTGGAGAACGAGTCATTCATTAATTATTACTCCAGCTACTCTTCTCTTTGTATTCATCAGCACTAATATCCTTTCATCTTAAACAGTGCTTCTGTTCTGTTTATTTGGTATGGAACATATTATGTAATTGGATTAACGTCACGTGTGTATGTGTGTGTGTGCGTGCGCGTGTGTTTTGCATTGTTTTCCCACAGCCTATTGATTACGAGATAAGCCGTTCCTACACGTTGACTGTGCTGGCCGAGAATGAAATTCCATTGGCTGGAGGGATCCACCGCACCCGCCAATCAACTGCCACCATTTCCATACGCATCATCGATGTGAATGAGAGTCCAAACTTTGACTCCAACCCCAAACAGGTCAAACTGGATGAGGGACTGCCACCTGGGTCAATGCTGACCACATTCATAGCCCATGACCCTGACAGATACATGCAACAGACTATCAGGTAGAGATACGCTGTCTGATATCTATGCTCGTGTATACATAAACATAATACACAAACAAGTGGGGTTAGGCAGACAATAATCTATTGCGTATTATCCAGGATATTTCAACATTATATTAAAATAAGCCTAGCTCGATGTATTCTAATGACTAAATGGGATTTTTTGTTGTTTGAAATTTGTTTTTGTTATTATACCTACTTCATATTTGTACTTATTGTAAATTTAATTTTTAAACAGCATTAATTTGATTACTTTTGTGTTTTAATAATACATTTTAATAAACTACATAACTGAAACAGTACAAAGCAATGATTCTGCTAATTCAGACAACTCTGAAGAGATTTACTGGGGCTGTTTGAACATTTTAGTAATGAGCTGTGCAGGAGAGTGAGGAGGTTACCATATGTTGGATGTTATGCAATGAAGACTTGTAAGCTGCTTTCTCCTGGAGCACAGACTAACCATTCTAACCATTGTTTTTAAAAATGAAATTTATGAATATCATATATTTTCAAATATGCTGTACAATGCAGCATTATACATTAAACACAGGTAAGCTGCAAGTTTATAAAGCCCACAGTACACAGCAAAGGTAGAAACACTCTCCCACAGAATCCACTTTTCTCCACTGCTAGAAACACCAATTTCAGCCTTTTTCTTTGTTACAAGGCGATGTCATCTCGTAACATAATCTTTACTTCCCGCCTACCTGTAAGCTTTAACAGCATACAGAAAGCTCTTGCTCAAGGTGATACAGTGGGACCAGCACCATTGCAAGTGTAGCCGTAGTGGTGTGTTTGCTCTGGTGGTTGACCAGTCAGAACAGAATGGGTGAACTGACCATTCAGCACACACTGGGCTTATCAAAAGGCAGAGCTTAAAGACACAATTGCTTTGAAAGTATGTTTCAGACAGTCAGACACAATGAGCAAAGTAGGTCCCTTTTAAGAAGAGCAGCATACTAAATTTTCCGAAGATAGACACATGCATTGCGTGTCGGAATATAGAACTACAGTATAGAGACTATAGACACAGCAAGGATATATACTGACAGCTTTAACAAGACGCACTCAGTAATTCACACGAATACAGGTTAGACTTAATTTCCCTGCACAGGCATTTGTCAGGCCCATTTAATTGCCACTGCAACACTTTAAATCTACATCTTACCTGTGTGTTCTTTTTGTTATAGATACTCCAAGCTGTTTGACCCAGCCAACTGGCTGGAGATTGACCCCAGCAATGGGCGAATCACCACTATTGCCCTACTGGACCGTGAATCTCCCTATGTGAGAAATAACCTGTACAATGCTACGTTCATGGCCTCTGACAACGGTAAATATTGTGTGTGTGTGTGTGTGTGTGTGTGTGTGTGTGTGTGAGATGCAGCTCAACACAGAGTTTAAATTCATTACAGGTTCAGTGGTGGATGGGTGATTCCATTGATCTCAGCTGTAGGGAACAATTATTCCCAAATTAACTCATAGAGCCAAACAGGCACACGCACAGCTGCATAAACGCTGGCCTGAAGGATTTGAAAACTCAAGTATCCCTTTGTTATGTGGGTATTCTTTTCCTTATTTAATACTTAGAAGCTTGTCTTTTTTTTCTGGACCCCACACGAATTTTAGACCACTCTTGTGGTTACCTGACAGTTTTCAGAATTAGAGGTATATGTACTACAATTACAAGCAAAATGAAATTAAATTAGGAATCACACTGATAAGGTAGAACAAGATCCCAATTACATAGAAGTGGATGTGAAAAATCATAACATACCCAGGTGATCTTAACTCAAAGCACCCACAGTTCTCCCTACAATTTCACAATGTCACCCTAAACACAATTAAAGCAATAGAAGTTAAAGAAAGAGGCAAACAATGTTTAACCAAAGAGATATATAAATGTGTTTAGTTTGACTGCTGAATAAAATTTAAGTGAAGAAGCTTAGCGCAGCCTTAGTCACTCCTGTAGTCCCTGCAGACCTGAGAGGCAGAGACAAACAGAGACAACAGGCTAGCTAATTGGTTTTGCTTTTATGAATTGCGTTAAGGTTTGGGTGGCTTCTGCCTGTAGCTAGAAGACGGTGGTAGGATGTAGGACTGAGGACAGGGAAGAGAATCACAGAACAGAAGTCGAGGGTGTGAATTTGTAGGCCTTTAGATTGTAAGAAGGTGGGGTATCAGGCATGGTCCTCCATCCAAGCTCCAGTTATTCCTTCAGTAACTCATTATTGACAATAAAGACTATAATGCAAATTCCAACTTTCAAATTGGAATTTAAATATGAAATCGATATTTTTTAACCTTAATTTGAAGGATGTAAAACATTGCTCGGACCAGCCAGAACGAGTATTGCGAAAATAGAAACCAGATCACCTCTTACCATCTTTTTGCAGTCTTCCCTCTTTCTTCACCACATGGTAACACACACTGTGGCCTGTGTTAATGGGATTGCTCACATTTGCTTGGATCTGTTCTTCTGCAGTTGTTAACATTCCCTCTGCATCAGATCAGTGTGAAAACCACTCTTTGGCTCCCTTGTACACATATACAAGCACATACACGTTCCCGCACACTCTCAGCTCTGTGAATGAGACAGCCCATCTCTATAAACACTCGGTTAACCTGTGGTCCCAGAGTGTTTCACGCACAGTAGGGCACTCCAGCTTTTTGAATTGCTGCTGGTTTTCACTGTAACGTTGTGAAAGCAGCCCTTCCTCTTCCATGACTTCTATCGTTCAGTGTTGATGATCTAAAGAACACTTATAGTCAATGCTCTGAAATTATTTATAAAGTTTTGATTATGTGACAGATAGCAAATGTGGACTAGGCAATATATTCTGCAGATGATTGCCGATGTCATATAGCCTGTGATTATGCATGCGTTAATATTCCAGTACTGTTATGTAATATGTTGTTAACAGCCTAGAAGTATAAGCGTTTTTCTGGGTTTGGCAATTTGGCACATGTTCTAGTTTTGCCTAGGTTGTTTCCTAATACCTCCCTTCTCATGCTTTCTCTCTGTATCTCTTTTTATGCAGGCATTCCTCCAGCCAGCGGGACAGGCACTCTGCAGATCTATCTGTTAGACATCAACGATAACGCCCCTCGAGTGTTTCCTCAGGAGGCAGAGATGTGTGAGCGCCCAGACCCCAATGGCATAAACATCACGGCAGTGGATGGAGACTTGAACCCCAACGCGGGACCATTTGCCTTCGAGCTGGCCAACAAGCCTTCTGACATTCGCCGCAACTGGACACTCACACGCCTCAGTGGTACGACAAAGTGTCCATACTGCATCACTGTAATGGTTTATGTGAATTCCTTTACTGTATGTTTGTAATGTAGAAATCATGATACGAAGAGCGGCAGTATGAACCAACTGAATCTCTGAGGTTGCATTTGTTAATAGGAGAAGGAAAAGGCATTCTTAACATCTGTTGTTACAAAAAAAATTAAGATTGTCTGTTTTTTTTTTTTATTCCTGTTGGTCTATTCATTATCAAATATTAATCCAATGAGCATCTGGCACTTCCACATGCTGTAAAATTTAATAACAAGCCAAAAATAAATATCATTGTGACTGTTGATCTGAGCATTCTAAACCACACAGGTAATATCTGATCAACAGCTCTCCTGTGGGCAGAAACTGACCGTGGAAGGTGGCTGATAAATCATGCCTATATGTAGATGATCTATAGGTTAGGTGGACATCGTAGGTGTCCAGGGAGTGCAGTTTCTAATATAGTTAATAGTTGGTGTATACAGTGTCTTAATCAGTTACGATTGTGTCCTGGGTATGCCTTATTTTAGGTGACTATGTACAGCTGAGTCTGAGAACCGGCTCCCTTCAGAGTGGAATCTATGAGGTGCCGATTATCATCACGGACTCAGGCAACCTGCCGATGGCCAACACCTCCTACCTACGGGTCAAAGTGTGCCAGTGCGATCGTCACGGAGATTGTGTGGATATGGAGCGCATCATGGCCGCCGGTCTGGGCACTGGAGCAATCATTGCCATCCTCATCTGCATCATCATTCTGCTGGGTACGTCTCCCACACGCAGTCATGCTGTCATTTAAAACTCTGTGCTGTGACTAAAATGTTTTCTTTTGGCTTTGGCTAGGTGTCCACTGGTAAATGCCTGTTTTGTCACCTGTCAGACTCCTGTTAAGCTGAAGGCTCCGGATGACTCATTTTGCTCTCTCTCTGTCTCTCTCGCTTTTTGTCTCTCTCTCTTTTTCTCTCTAGTGCTGGTGCTCATGTTCGTGATGTGGATGAAGAGGAGAGATAAGGAGCGCCAGGCCAAGCAGCTGCTGATCGACCCGGAGGACGACGTCCGAGACAACATTCTCAAATACGATGAGGAGGGCGGAGGAGAGGAGGACCAGGTACACACCCTCCACTGCCTGCTGTGTGTGTGTGTGTGTGTGTGTGTGTGTGTGTGTGTGTGATTAAAATGTAACCTCTCTACAGTGTGAACACGCAGAGACACTGACTTTTCAGTACCAGTACATTGACTTACAGTACATTGATAGCTATATGAGTGGACATTTACCTTATTGACCCTTATTATAAAGTCAGGCAATAGCTCGTCTGATCCTGCTCAGTTTGCCTGGGTTGTCCTCTACTGAATGTACCTAATAAAATGACCACTGAATGAACGTTTCTCCACCATTATTATCTTTCTATCATACATGTACACATTACATCTTTATTGGAAGGAAACTGGATCGCACCATTTTGCTATTGCACTAGGTGGCTGCTTGCTGATTGATCCGTAGTTCCCTTGTGAGCACTGTCCAGCATTGTGCTGAAAGTGCCCTTGGGTGCTACTGATATTACTGGTGTAATTTATATTTGTGACAAATTCACCATGGCAGTACCTGGACATAACTCACAACCACTTTACAACCATTATTTTAACACTGTATTTGAATAAGAGGGTTACAGTCACAGAGTACATCCTAGCAACAAAAGTAAAGAATTGCATGATGGTAGAATAAAAGTTGTAGCAGTTTTAAGTTCTCCATGTTTTAAGTAACTCCATGTGGAGCACCAACCAAGGAAATCAAGTGCTTGTTCTGCCTGTTCTTTGCCTTACCCTACATGTGTATATCTCTGTGCAGGATTATGACCTGAGTCAGCTTCAGCAGCCTGACACTCTAGAACACGACCTGGTGAAGCCAGTAGGCATCCGGCGACTAGATGAACGCCCGATGCACTCAGAGCCCAGCTACCCGCTCCGCTCTGCAGCACCACACCCCGGAGATATTGGAGACTTCATTCACGAGGTATGTACACATGTATGTGTGCTGTGTGCTCTGTGTGTGCGTCTGTGTGTGTGCTGTTTACAGCCGTCCCGTCATATAAACTACTGGATGGCACCAGTGATAAGAGGTAATGGTGATTGATTGGCTAATTGGGCTTCAATCCTATTAGTTTGGTCAGACATTAGTCTGACTTAGGTATTCGGTATCATTCTCTGCGGTCGGTGGATGGCCAGTGTTCTGCTACACACAGACACACACACTCGTTTGCATACACACCGGCCTTGCAGGCATTAAACTCTTCTGGGTGCGCGGTGCAGAACAGTGAGAAACGGTTTAAACAGGAAATGAATTAAACATTAGATCTAAGCTTAAGTAAGTGCGCTTAAAAGAGAGTTAAGCTTTGGAGGAGTATGTGTGCTGGGAGCTGCAGTATATTTCACCCGAGTGTAGCTGCTCTCTGAAATATTATATCTCAGAGCAGGCAAGGTTTCTATCTTGCGAGTGCAGTTCTGTATGATGATATTCTGTTTGTACCTCAGCTGTCTGTGGAGCCATCTGAAAACAGAACCATGCGTTACTTTGAGGATATTTCTTAAAGAATGCTGTGTTTATATCAGTCATGTAATTTTCTGACCTCACCCAATTAGTTTTTTTACACCAACTTTACTGTTGAATTCAATTACAGTTTTCTGTATGAACACAGTGGAACTCAGTGGAACACAAAATCTCAAATATCACCACAGATTGCATTTGATATGATTTAGAATAGGGTTTTGGCAGACATATCATAGGATGAAACTTAAAGGCATTTGTATTATTCATAATGTGTCACAATATTTAATTTAGCTCATCTGTTTATATATAGATAGAAAGTGAAACACTCCACTAGTGCCACATACAAAAATGAATCTAGTTGTGATCAGCGAGTTAGATACAACACTATGCAGTTAAAGAAGCTGTCTTGGTAGTAAAGCATACACATTTGTGCATCATAGAACTACAGGAGACCCTTCACACTCCATGATTAATAGACCACTGGTAGCTCCTCTAGGAATGGTCTACATTTACATGCAAATCTACTAACTTCCATTACTGACTAGAAAAGTTTAAAAACTGTTCTCCTGATAGGTGTAACACAATTATAATTTATATTTATATTAATGTAATTTATTACAATAATGACTATGTATTATCATATCACAGAGTTTATTATGCTTGAAATTAGCCAGAAGTTTTCTTGTGGCTACTTTTACTATTATATTACACCTGATTGTAACCCTCCAGAATGAGGTGGGGTCACCAGTTTTAGATGAATGCCTCAGTGCATTTGTAGACCCCTTTTGGTGATATTTGAGATGCAGTGCATCTAAATACTGCATCTACAGTGAGTGAGGTGTTTTGCAACATCACGCCGTCGTGTTTTCTCCTCGTTTTTGGTTTTCTGAAATTCGTCACGTCCCCATCGCTCTGTCTGCTTCTGGGTAGCGCGTGGATGCTGAGAGCTGTAGTTGTGTGACAGTGCAGCACTGGGACGTGGCGAGTTTGTTTTAGTTTGATATCTTTATCAGTGTGAGTCAGACAGCTGGAGAGTCTCTAGAGCTCTGGCTGCCTCCAAATAACCCCGTAGGCTTTAGCCTGTTCATTCTCCAGCATCTGCCTTCACTCTGACCCCAATCCCTGGCTTCACTCCTCCCTGCTCCTCACTTTACTCCTCTCCAGCGCTCTGCAACTCATCTTCCTTCCTTCTGCCCCCCTCTTATCTCCTCTCCTTTGCACTCCTTGTCTCTCCACCTCTTCTTGTTTCTGTCTCATGTTCAGACTTAGCCCATTCTCCATTTCCTCCTCTCATCCTTTCCTCTCTCACTTCCTTCCCTGCCCCTTTCCCCCACGATCCCATTCTCGTTTCCTCCAACTCCCTCCAAGGCTGTATATGACTCTTGAGTGCTTCGCAATATGTTCATTCCACACTTGAGATATTTCTGGATGACGTTTTGTCATGAATATTTCAGATAGCACGTTGTCGTGTAAGAGGATCATTTTCCAGGGCACGCAGTAAAACCTTATGATGAGTTTCAACGTAGTTGTAAAAAATTTATATTTTGCCATCTTTGCTGCCTGGACATCCACATTAAACAAGGCATTGAAAGATTTGTTTATTGTCTGCAGCTAGCACATGAAAGGAACCTGATCTGAGGTGTCTTAACTTGCATGAACGTTTAGTTCAACTGAAATATATGAAGAGACTGTATGACTGTAGGAAGGTAACAGGGAGGAGATGGGGAGGTATGGGGAGGCGATGGGATGTGGGAACTTTATTTTGGGGTGAAAATGTATGGGAATGATCCTCCTTTCAAACTTCAGTTATAACTACATCATATACAGGCCATTTTGCTTATTAGCTGAATCTATTCTGGTGTTGGGTTCTACATTCACACGTTCAGTCAATTTGACTTACATTTGAATATCCATGCACATCCCTAGTCTCTATCCTAACATCCCGTATCTGTTCTCTCTTTGGCGGTCTCAGGGTCTGAAGGCAGCAGACACAGACCCCACGGCTCCCCCCTACGACTCCCTGTTGGTGTTTGACTACGAGGGCAGCGGCTCCACGGCCGGCTCGCTCAGCTCCCTGCACTCCTCCAGCTCCGGCGGAGACCAGGACTATGACTACCTCAACGACTGGGGCCCACGCTTCCGCAAGCTGGCCGACATGTACGGGGGCAACGACGATTAGCCCTTTCCCCACTCAGCCCAGAACCGTCCCAAGACCAAGAGAAGAAGAGGTGCAACAAAAAAAAATAAAAATAAAATATATATTAAAAAAAGAAGTGTGGCACTTTTTTATCATGGGACATGGACAGTGTGTAAAATCAGAAGAATGAAGAAAGCGATATTCCCCCAGGAGAGGAAGAGAGAAAGGAAGAGAGAGGAAGGAGGATCACCATGGCAACAAAACTGGCTCTTTCCCAGGTTTTCTGCTGGAGCCGAAGAGAGCCGGCCGTAGGAATCTGGACTAGCTCTGGATCAGGCCAGTTTTTTGCCTGAGTGTGGGACCCATTGGTGCGAAAATTGAAACATTGAGGGAAAAAAAACAGCGTTGAAGGAACACTTTGAGAACGTTGAAGCGAACGCTCAGTTACACTTGAATTTCACAGTACAGAAGCACTGGGATATTACGTGCCTTTTTGTACATTTTTTTGTTGTTTTATTCCTGCTTTTTACTTCTGATTACTTGGTTTCCTGTTCATTGGCTTTATTGGCTCTGAGTTTTGGAGTGGTTCTGTTGTGAGCCTGTTTATAGAATATGGTTATGCTTCTACACGCTTCTGTTTGTATGCCATCACACTGTTCGACCTCGTCACGTGTCGCACCGAAGGGGAAGACGAGACGAAAAGAGCAGCATTGTACAGTACGCTAGACTTTTAGATAGTTTTCGATTTTCATGTCATTGGGTTTCCTTTTTTTTATATTATTCACCATTTCCCACCAAAACGTTTAACTTATGCAGCCGGTGCGAAAGGGGGAGTCCCCGGTCATTGTTTGGTAGCAGAAACTTTTTTTTTTGTTAGTATGATTTTTCCTTTTTTATGTGATATTGTTTTACACAAATAAAATTGTCTCTTTTGTTCAAGCTCCATCTGCCTTAGTCACCCTATGGTATTCTTTCTCTCTTTTTGTTTTTCCTCCACTGTAAATTAAATGGTGTGTACATAGTTTGTTTTTTTCCTCATTTTTTGTTGTGGTAGTCAATGAAGAAGTACAAGACATATGAAACTTGTATATGTATAATTTGGACTACAAATGAAAGGCTTTTTGCATGTTTTTATCTTTTCAGTATAAAAAAGGTATTTCCAAAATTTATTTAGCCACAGAATAGGTCCTACTTTGGAGAGACAGAGCACCAGCGAGGCAAGCAGCTTTCCCGGGATCATTTTAACTCCCTCCCAATATAAATAAATTTGATTATGTTTCCCCTTGTCTCTCTAATAGCCGCCGGTGGATCGAGCCCCAGTGCACTAGCCTAGCTTTCTAAATCTATTCTTCTGGCGTTTCCCCAACTCCTTCCAGTCCAGCATTACTGAGGCTATCCCCACTGCTGCACTCCACAGGCTATTCTTACAGACAGAAGACTGGAGGCTTCAGAGTGCATTCTACACACTTCTTACAGCTCTACTGGAGCACACAAGAGATGGACTGAAGAACACAGCCCACTACTGGAGTTTTAGCATTGCCCTAATCCCTGCTGCTGTCTCTCCACATCAAAAGCAGAAGGATCTGTGTGTGCGCATGTGGTGTGTGCGTGTGTGTGTGAGCGTGTGTGCCTGAGTGCGTGTATTCCGGGCTGCAGTCACAGAAAGGCCGAGCAGTGCTAGTCTAAGGAGCAGAACGTTTGTTCACACTCAGGTGACTGACAGCAGTAGGTTGATTGACAGCTGCCGGGTGAATGGTGCTGGCCTAGAGTTCTGTGGCTATGTTTGCCGTTACTTATGGATGTTGTGACCATCGCAGCTCGACTGGCCAATAAAAGTCTAATTTTGGAAATGCTGATCCATCCTCTTGGCTTTTTTCATATGTCCGTATGTGTACATGTGGGCTTTTAATGATGTTTTTGCCTTTTTAAAAAACAAAATATTCTACACTGAGAAACACATTGATCACCTTGTACCATTCTCAGACATCAGCAATGAGGGCAGATAAATAAGGTGGGCTAATTTGGATATATTTGCATATAAACACTGTTAATATTTCATAACTTACCACTTACTCAAATATGCTTTCACTTTCAGCCCAAATATGGGATTAAAAAAGCTGCCCATTTTGAATGATGCCATTTGGGATGGCTGTTGCTTGGTAGTTGTTTGGCCAGTAGCAAAACAGCAGTCTCCTAAAAGCACAAGTAGCTGCTTCAGAGGGAGGTGGAAACCAATGGAGAACAAGACATGGTAAAGATCTTGGGGTGGCCAGCCAGATGTTGCTGGTGGGGGTGGAATTGTGTATGAGTACAACATAACATGAAATCCATGTTTGCAGTGAACCTACATACTTCTGCATTTCTTAGAACAATGCAGTTACATTAGTCTGGTACTTGGTAAGTTTCGCCGACAGCACATCTGATATGATTTAATGAAATATTGATCAGCTGAACTAATTACTGGATGGTGACTGAATACTGGAAATGGTTAACAAATTATAATTCTCATTTTTATTGTAATGTTAGTATTAGTTTAACAAATTAGCGTGTTGCATTTACTCAGATGGCCTGCGACTTTTCCAGGCTACTGTAAATCCACCTACTCAGCAGCAGTTCAGCCCATTCATGTTCACATTCAACTTATAAGAAGGATTACTCGCTGAACAACTGCTTTTTGAATAAGGTACAATCCAGAACACAGGTCACTTACCTGCGTAACACAGTAAGAAAAAGATTTAATTGTAGCAGTTTATCTATAATAGATGTATACATAAACCTGCCCTCTTTTTCTTTGATGCCTGTGAGGAGGTGAGGGTGTGGGTGTGTGTGTATCCTACATGGTATGGTGGCACAATACATATGCACGCAAACCTCTGTGCGCTCCTGCCTTTCTTTCGAAAAGCAATTCCTCATCTGTCTCTGTCTCATTCTCTGCTCTTCTTTTTCTGCCTTTCCAGGAATTGGAATTATTGTGCTAACATCAAAGCGCGTCCTCCTTCTGTCCCCGCATTTGTGTGTGTGTGCGTGTGACTGAGGGAGTGATAGTGCGCTGGCCTGGGCTTGATGCTGCAGCTCATATAAAGCAGGCAGTATAAGCAGCTCTCCTTCAGCATCTGCACTGTCCTGTTTATTACACATCCTCTGTAGTCTCTGTCTTTCTCTTCCATGCATTCCATGCATCTATAGCTCTTTTCATATTTATGCCGCTCTCTAGCACTCTCTCTCTGTCTTGCTTTACTCTCATTGTGCTTGTTTTCATTAGGATCTTGGCTGATCTCTGGAACACTTGCCTCTTTGTTAGATGAGAGAAGTGTGTGTGTGTGTGTGTGTGTGTGTGTGTGTGTGTGTGTGTGTGTGTGTGTGTGTGTGTGTGCATGTTGAAGTTTGAGGCTAAAAATAGGCCCTCCTCTGCTGGCTGGAGGATGGAGATGACATTGATCAACTGATACAGAGAGAACAAATTCATTCTGTCCCCCTCTCTCTCTCTCTCTCTCTCTCTCTTTTTCTCTCTCTCTCTCTCTCTTTTTCTCTTTCTCTCTCTCTCTCTCTCTCTCTCTCTCTCTCTCTCTCTCTCTCTCTCTCTCTCTCTCTCTCTCTCTCTCTCTCTCTCTCTCTCTCTCTCTCTCTCTCTCTCTCTCTTTCTTTCACTTTCTTTCTCTTTCTCTCTCTCTCTCTCTCTCTCTCTCTCTCTCTCTCTCTCTCTCTCTTTTTCTGTGGTCTTTTCTCTCCCTACTACATATATTGGTTCCATAGTCCTTGTTTCATCGTTCATACCATGGTGCAGTACAGTGCAAAAGTCAGAAATCACTCTTTAATCTATTCTATTTTTAGTTATATTAAGCTCAGGCCATTCAACCCCAGTAGAAAAAGCTGAAAACATAGTTAAAGGTGCCGTATATGATTCAGAAGAATGATCATTGATATGCAATCTTAACAGCAAAACAAATATACCCCTCCTATCACTGCTCCTTCACAAACTCCATCCTCAAAAACTCATGGATGCGCATTCCCATAGCAAAGTTTTTTTTTTACATCCGTTCGACCATTAAACACTTTATCTGCTGTATGAACACATGGCACGATAAAATGTTAGAGGGAGCGATGACAGCGAATAATGTTATTAACTCTAGATTGTGGGTCAGCAAACTGTCGTTACAATTGTTGCTGCAATGCAAACTGGTTATGGTTATCACATCCATTAGCAAATGGAGCAAGAAGATACAGAGCTACTGGCTCTATGAGACGGCAAAAATAAGCTGATGTTACCCACCTGTCCAGCAAAAACAGAGAAACCTCCCCATCCCTTTCCACATCCCCTTCAATACTCAGTGAAGCTGAAGTTGGCTTCTATTTTGCCAGCTCTGTTTTTTTAAGTTTTTCCATTCAAAATAGGGCAACATTCTAGCACCTCCGCTTCTTGTTTGGGTTTTCCCGTTTCACCCAAACGGTGCAACAGTTCCAGTCCAGCATTTAAGATGCCAGAATAGAACTGCTGCACCATTCCATGGAACAGGAAAATGTGAATAGGAGACTAACTTAAGCCTTGTCAACTCTCGGGGGTCTCTGCAGTATTAAAGCACTTCACTGTTAACTCTGGGAGGTCTTTCAACTTTTGAAATGTCCTTGTCTGGTCTGATAACATCTTTCTGTTTCTGTTCTTTAGATCTTCTCCTCTTTGCCTGTTCTTGGGGCACCTCTCTTTTTTGACAATGTTCAGCATATAGCCCATTCCCTTCCCCCGTCCTGTGCATGAGCACTAACGAGCACCCCCTGTTATTGAATGACTGGAATAGATGCCCGAGCCACTTTGTTGCGAGAGCCAGGGCTGTATACAAACCAGGGCAAGCGTACACACAGAACAGACAGCTAGTCGACAGTTAAGAGATATTTCATGAATATGACAAAAAAACGATTAGTGGATTCGTAATGGATTGAAATCTTACACTGTGCCCTATATGGTGGCTAAAAAGCAAGTTACGTAGAAGTCTCAATAACTGGAACTACAGAATATCCAATTTCTCAGTAGTTAGTGTCCACCCTTGTACCTTCATTGCAGCTTCCATTCATTGCATACAGTGTTTTACATGATCATTTCACAGTTCAGTTTTAGCAACTTGTTGCTTTTTCTGCATCCAAGTAAAACCCATTCAATGATGTAGTATGGGCTCTGGGATGATTAGTCCATTGTTATTGGAACACCAGCCGTGTCTTTCATGTGCAAATGTTCCTCTTTTCTCTGTAACGACTTTCTGTCAGCTACAAAGCCAATAGTGTTGGGTCTTCTCACACTGGAAGGATGAACAAACACATCAGTGGATTTTCGGGTCTAAAGCAAAAGTGGAGCTTGAGCTTCTCCAAAAGATCTCTTAAAATGAAGGCTTTCAGTACTTTTCATCTGATGTCGATAGTCTTAAGATCCTATATTTCTACTTCCTTATGCAAGTGGATTATTTACATCTAATCTCTTCTGAAACTTCTCCTGATTTATAACTTGTATTTAGTGGTTGTTTTGACTGGACATTAAATAAATTAAATATGAAATCAGTCAGTTAGATGTGTGTGTGTGAGAGAGACTCAGATTTGATCATGGTCCAAGTGATATCTCACACATAAGCCACTGTGCTGCTTTCCCATTACAGTGTGAATGGCGGTATTATGAGCTGACAGCTAACTGCTCCAGATGTCTTCATGAACAATAAGACACATTCACCACACTCATTACAATCCCCCATTCCGCCTCTAATGGCTCCCTTGATTTTGATCTCAAGGCCCCTCTCGCCATCTATTTATTTGTACTGTGGCTGTTGGGCTCTAGCGCCCCAATGTGGCCAAGCATCAAGGGGCCATATTAGTCGATTGCTTCATTTGTCTTTTAACAAATCTGTAATTAGAGTTTGCATTGAGCCTCAACAATCGTGCATGCAGTTGTCATTTCACTTAAAGCCATTACTATGCTCTGTACCATGGCTCAGAAATCACAGCAATGAGGCTGCAGGTACACAATGTGTGCTGTGAAGGAAAGGAACCTAAATAAATTGTCAGCATGACATCATGACCACTGGAGGGTATTTTACAAAGCAGGGGTCTCGGTTTAGCCAGCCAGTTAAGCCCAAAGTCAAACCTGTCCACAAAACATCTATGTAGAATGAAGGTTCCAGGTTTTTCTTAGTCACCACATGTACCATACAAGAATGCATTCAAGCAGATTGTCAGAGTGCACAGTGAGCTTAGTCTGACTGTGTGGCTGAGGAACATGTCAATCAGAGCTTCACATAAAGATCATTAAGGATCAACACATAGAACTCATTCTGATGGATGTCTGAGCTCTCTGTGAAATGCTTCTACTTCCCTCCGTAAATACTGCCTTCAAGTACTGCAGTAAAGATGGGGAATCATCTTTCTGTCACAGCACATTCCACATGTCACAGTGTGATGGGGTGATCACTATATCATTCTAAACTCCCATTAATAATATATAACATTGTCTGTCTTTGTAAATGCATTTCAGAGGGTGTGGTCTTAATAGGCCTGTTTGGTAGCAGACTGGTCATTTTAAATATGGAAGAAGTTTCTAAGTGTCCAAACCTTTGACTGGTAGCATAAATAAGAATAGCAATTTAGAGAAATGAAAATGAAAGGCTGGACCTAAATGATCATTTTGTTGGCAGTGACATATCCAAATAAGGATTCAGGGTCAAAGCCATTTTACTCAATGGGACAAAATAGATGTTGTTTGCATAAATTGCTCCTGTGATAAATAAAAATGTTCAAGAGGTTTTGTGTTGTGTACATTTCCCACCAAAAGCCACACAGTCCTGTGATATATGAAAGATTTAAAGACTCAGAAATACAAATATTGCTAGGTACATGCCACAGCATGAAGCCTAAATCAGCACTATTATACAGCATTATCAGTTAATCAGATTAAGGCAACTATACTGCCAGCCCCACCTGACTAGCAGGCTTGACAAATCATTCTAGTTTGTGTGCAGTATGATGATAGCAAAGTTGGCGACCTTGTCAAAGATTGGTCAGTGTATGGAAAATGGGTGATTATCACTCATGCCTTAAAACATGCATATTTGAGTGTCACAAGTATGATCTCTAAAATTGTGCAGCAAAAGAATTGGTGGAGTTAATTTTATGGAGTTCTTTTACACATGGCATTTGGCATGCCCAAATGCAAGCACTTCTCTTTGCCATTTATTATCAGCTGCTTTGGAGCGCTTTTTCTACACACTGGACAAGATGTTCCCTGCACTTCTGTGAATCCCGTTGTACACCCAGCAGGAATTTATAGCTGATCATTCTTGTGCAACACCGTCCACAGGACCCTGAAGTTCCTACCACCTTACTAATTCATTTTTTTGTCCAGTGGGCTCATTAGGTCCATAACATTATGACCACCTTCAAGTATCTACACTCTTTATCCATTTTATCATCTCCACTTACCACATAGGTGTACATCTGTTTCACTGCATACTGTATCACCTTTTATTTTAATGCTCAGGACCCCCACAGGACCACCACAGAGCAGGTATTATCTGGGTGGTGGATCACTCTTAACATTGTAGTGACACTGACGTGGTGGTGGTGTTTTAGTGTGAGGTGTGTTGGTGTGAGTGGATCAGACACAGCAGTGCTGCTAGAGTTTATAAACACTGTGTCCACTCACTGTCCACTCTTTTAGACCCTTAAACTTTGCTGGTCCACCTTGTAGATATAAAGTCAGAGCTCATCTGCTGCTGCAGAGTTTGTGTTGGTCATCCTCTAGTCACAGGGCACTGCCCACAGGATGCTTTTGGTTAGATTTTTGGCTAGTTTTGGTTGGTGGACGATTCTCAGTCCAGCAGTGACAATGAGGTGTTTAAAAACTCCAGCAGCACTGTTGTGTCTGATCCACTCACACCAGCACAACTCACACTAACACACCACCACCACATCAGTGTCACTGCAGTGCTGAGAATGATCTATCGCCCACTGAGAGCATACTGAGAAATAGATAAACTGCAGTCTGTAATTGTAGAACTACACGGTGCACCTATGTGGTAAGTGGAACTGATAAAATGGATTAAGAGTGTAGCCACAAAGAGGTGGTCATAATATTATGGCTGATAGGTGAGTATAATTGTTTACAGCATAATCAAAATTATACAGTGATGTTAAATGAAAAATCTCATTTTGTAAAAAGTGCATCTATTATTTGCACTCCACGTGCAATAAGATCTATAGCAATAAGACTTCTGGTGCTTATTAGTACTTATAATAATCAATATGTTTTGGCACCCTGTGATATTCCTGTAGTAGTGTTTAATAGTGATTTATGCAGCGTCTGCAGTATCTTGTCTGGATTTAGATTGTGGAGAACATCCTGTAGCATTACTATAAATCTATTTTATAAATGTGTTCTTTCTTTATGAGCCAGGACTTCTAACAGTGCCTACCTGTCTCTCACTCACTTCACAATACTCTGTAGAATATTACCATCTCTCTCTTTCTCTGCCTGTTTCCTCTTCTCTCCCCATTGTGCTGGTCTCTCCCCAGGTCCCTGCATGTGTCACGCTAAACGGCAGCGCCAGAATGTACCCGCTGTGTGCTCAGCCCGTGCTACCACTTCACTAAAGCCTGCTTTCAGATGCTTAAAGCACTCTGCATTGCTGAGCTCTCTCAACATGAGCTTTCACCATGTTCTCTCTCTCTATCCCCTGCAGTTGAAGGTAGCATGAAGTGAGCGCAGGAATTCTCCGTTTAACGCCTCTATCTATCTGGCTGCAGTGATAGCACAGGTATGCATTTCCACAGAGACAGAGGAGCGGATGTGGGGCCTTGATACACCAACATTACATTAAAGGCATGAATTACCGCTTTTCTAACACAGTAGCACTGCCTGTCTGTCAGTCTGTTTCACACTGGGCTTCAGAGGCTGCGGTATTGACTGAAGCTGAATCATTTTCAATATCATAACATCTTCCAAACATTATGGCATGAAGTGATGTTTATAAGATAGCATTAATAACATATAAGGACAGGGCCACTGTTTTCTCAACATCTGTATGTAATTCAGTTGTTCAGATATAAACAAAGCCACACAGAGAGGTTTTAATGTGAAATGGTCTATTTATAGATAAACTCACCAAATTAGATTTCACTACAGTGGTGGAGATGTGACATCTACACCACACTATTTGGCTTTACAGGGAATTTACCGGTCCTTAAATTAATGGATCTAAAAATGTTTACTAATCAACATTTTGGATAATGCATCTCTGTAAGGAGCTTTCAGAGGCACTAAACAGTTCTTATCAGGACTGTTGTGAATAATTTTAGAACTACTGCTACCAATTTGTAAAATATCTCAACTTGTTGAAAGTATATTCCAAATAACAGGAGGTGGTAAGTTGTGGTGTCCACCTCCATTGTAAGAAACAGGCACAGCCTCTCCTCCTTAGTGTTAGCAGTAACAGCAGTTTACTACCAGTATAAAAGAAATGCTGTGAGTTCAGCAGTAAGCTTCATCCTTGCACTCACTAAAGCATCTCCAGCAGTAGAACGCTGCACTAATGTTTGCTGCCGAACGTGGTTTGTAGCCCAGAGCAGGCCCTGGGTTAAAATGATCACTCATCAAGAGCTTTAGCCATCATTGTGTTTACTGTTCCTCTCACTGGCTACCTGTCCTTAAAATTATACAACTGGAAGCAAGACTTTCAACATGACTGTTGAAAATACACCTTCGGGGATGTGCTATTTCTTCATCCTCTCTTACAAGGACATTTACTAGGGACACATGACTAAAATCTATCAGGACAGATTTTTTGGTTTTGCTGATCTATGTAATACGTGAGTGAGGTAAGTGCACTGCATTTGAATGCTCCTGTCACGCCTATACCAAGACACTGTAGTGTAATTGACTATTTGCAAAATGCTGTCTCACCTACTTTAGTTATTGTTGCTGCATCCATCAAACTTGTTATTAGGCCACTATTACATTTAAACATACCTTTCATCTCCACATTCCTTACCTTTAATTTGTGAAAACTAAGCTTCAATGATACTCCAACAGTAAATAGCTTTGTTCTCTTAAAATGACATCTTACTAAGTAAACCTTATTTAGAAACCAGACATTTACAAGGGCATTTACTCAGGACACATGACTAGAATTCATATCATTTTAGTGTGGGAGGTTTCATGGCTAAAGTGGACCAGCCTGGTGGCCAATCTTCATTAATTGCACATTGCACCAGTAAGAGCAGAGTGTAAAGGTTCAATTAGCAGGTAAGAGCACAGTTCTGCTCAAAATATTGCAATGCAGGAGGACAAATTGTTGGTGCACGTCTTGCTGGCGCATCTGTGACCAAGACAGCAAGTCTTTGTGATGTATCAAGAGCCACGGTATCCAGGGTAATGTCAGCATACCACCAAGAAGGACGAACCACTTCCAACAGGATTAACTGTGGACACATGAGGAAGCTGTCTGAAAGGGATGTTCGGGTGCTAACCAGGATTTTATCCAAAAAACATAAAACCACGGCTGCCCAAATCACGGCAGAATTAAATGTGCACCTCAACTCTCCCTACACCATACACCATACTAATAAATGATTGTGGTCTAAAACCAGGTGTTTCAGTTTCATTGTCCAACCCCTGTACGTGAGTGAGGTAATTGCACTGCATTTAAATGCTCCTGTTATGCCTATACCAAGACACTGTAGTGTAATTGACTATTTGCAAAATGCTGTCTCACCTACTTTAGTTATTGTTGCTGCATCCATCAAACTTGCAGGTCAGGCCAACTAGTACATTCCGAAACATACCTTTCATCTCCACATTCCTTACGGTTCATTTGTGAAAACTAAGCTTCAAAGATTGTTGGTTTAGTGACAAAAGCCAGCACATAGATGTATGAGGTACGTTTACTATAGCACCCCCTCTACACTCATGTACACTCATTATTAGCTTACCATATGCAATTAGTAGTCCTACAATTACAGACTGTAGCGTTATTTGGGTGGTGGGTCGTTCTCAGCACTGATGTGGTGGCAGCATGTCTTTTCTGCTGGTACACACCACCTCAGTGGTGCTGGAGTTTATAAACACTGTGTCCACTCACTGTCCACTCTGTTAGACACTCCTACCTTGCTGGTCCTCTTTGTAGGTGTAAAGTCAGAGATAATAGCACATATGTTGCTCCACAGTTTGTGTTAGTTCTCCTCTAGTCTTCCTCTAGTCCTCCTCTAGCCCATTAATGTGTGGCCACAGGATGCTGCCCGCAAGATGCTGTTGACTGGATTCTGGGCTATTCTCAGGCTCTGAGGCGTTTAAACACTCCAGCAGCACTGCTGTGCCTGATCCACTCACACCAGCACAACACACACTAACACACCACCACCACATCAGTGTTACTGCAGTGCTGAGAATCAACCACCACACACATAACACCTGCTCTGTGGTGGTCCTGATAATTGAAGAATAGGGTAAAAGGGGGGCCTCCTTGGCAGCTCCTGGCTAAAGAAAACAAGGCGTCAGACAATGTGGCTGTGAAGAAATAGAAATTTGTGATAAAAGCACCAAAAATATACATTTTCTTTTGTATATTTTAAACTGTTATTGCAAATCAATCAATAGCACCCTGTGGATGATATAAGCTGCCGATGGCTGAATTACTGTCGTCTATATAAATCTAAAAGAACAAGAATAAACCAGAATAGCAGCAAACCAACAATATTGACCCTGAACACTTAAGTCCAACCTCCAAAATCCCATCTTTCCCTTAAAGAGACAAGAGATTAAGCAGGAAAAAGCACAGATGTGTCCAAGCGACAGCCACACGCATTAAATATTAAACACTTTAAATACTGTCCAGAGAAGCAGTCCAACCGGCTCTTCTAATTAACATGAGCTGATGGAATTCTCTCTCTTCCTTTTTTCATTCTCTCTCTCGCTCTGTCTCTATCCATCTCCCCTCCCTGGAGGATTTCCTCTCCTACTGATCGTGGGCTTTGAAAGCTGGGAATTGAGCACAGAGTCTGAATTCATTGTCTTCCATCTCTCCCGGTGGAATCTAAAAAGACAGGCAGAGACAATGCCGCATGGAGTAGAGTTTCACTCCGCTACACGGCCGGCATTAGAGATGCTTTTCTGTCACTGCTCTCCAGTGGCAGTAATAATAAACCTGAGATGACCTGTTCCACTCATGTTACGTTTTTGTTCACGCCAGCATTTTATGCCTCCTGTTTTAACCCATTCACTTCCAGTGACTACATTCAGTAAGATAGGGAGAAATGCCGGGCAGCTTGTTCTGACTTGTTCGCAGTGATGAAATTTTGTCCACCTGTCCAGATGAACATCAAGCAGTGTCCATTTGAAAGTTTGGCTTGTGCTTTGTAGTTTTCATACTTTTATTAACAATCAAATTGGATTTTCTATTGCTTTGTAAAAGATGTGTAGTTCCCATGTCAACCATTAAATTAAAGACTGAATGAATGTAATATATTTACTGACTGAGACTCCCTTTTCTCAGCCATACAGTTTGATTAAAACTGTTTTGAAAAACTTTTGTTTGTAACAGGTTTGTAGGGATGTTTGGATAACATATGGACCAAAGCTGGCACAATGCTGCTTTGTCTTTTCCAATATTGATATTAAAAAATTAGAATCAAATCAACATTTTTTTCTTACTACACTTTAAAATGAGCTTTTATCATAATTGAAGCAATTTAATTATGAGCATCTAAAACTAGGTAAAACTATGTGCCACTAACTTAACTACTGTACTCCCCCTTATTTTCTTACTGATATCTGATCCAGCAATGATGCCCATCAATACCCACACATTGTTTCTATTATCAACCAAATTTCAAATTTCAGTTAAACATAGCTGTCAGCCTCTAGGAAAAGTACCTAATATCAATGGAAATTAAAATCTCTTTTCATAAAATCTGTTTATTACAGCACTTTATTATAATACTTTTTTAATTAATTTAATTAATGCTGGCAAATGTTTTTTTTTCTAATCTGAAGTGAGACATTTTGTGTCTGTACAGGAGGTATCTATGTGTGAGACAAAATTATTTAATATAAATCAGAAAATGTACTACCTATACGTTACAAAATGAACCCCAAAAATGCCTTAGTTTGTTACAAGCAAGTTAATACGTTTTACTCAACTCGAATTACTTGGATAGAAAGTAACATTCCTTCATTTTAAATCCCTTTTTAGGTTGAATAATCCTAATTTGCTTGTAAGAAATGTAACAAAGAGTAATTTTCTTTGAACCAACAAAACACTGATTACAGTATATACATGACTTTCAAGATGAGCACAACTGAATTATTGATGTTAACTGCCAAAGTTAATGGGTGAAACGGTATTAGGCTATTAAACTTGGTAAACTGTATGGATTTATTTGAACCCAAATGTCGTCAGTCAGACAAATTTGGAGTTTGAAGCTTGCCAATTTAGTTTTGTACTGGAGATACAAGACTATTGTAAGTTAACAAGCAATGTAGCTAACAAGGAATTCCAACTGACTATTGTGTCAACTGCATGCCCTAATCATAGCACTTCTGCCTCAAACTATTAAACTATGAAGAAATCTTGAATAGAGTTGTATGACATCTTCTCACAAACTATCATCTACACAGATAATATCATGAAAAAAAGTTTGCTACAGAGCTAAAACACTAGTCTGAATTTAGTCTGTATTCTATCCCTTTCTTCTAAAGTTGGGCTGATGGGGCAACTGAATGCATTAGATTTCTCGCTTGAATTCACAGTTTCTGTGAAGTCACAACAACCAGTATGTTTACCTATATACAGCTACCATCTACAGGGGTTGGACAATGAAACTGAAACACCTGTCATTTTAGTGTGGGAGGTTTCATGGCTAAATTGGACCAGCCTGGTGGCCAGTCTTCATTAATTGCACATTGCACCAGTAAGAGCAGAGTGTGAAGGTTCAGCTAGCAGGTAAGAGCTCAGTTCTGCTCAAAATATTGCAATGCACACAACATTATGGGTGACATAAGAGGACCAATTGTTGGTGCACATTTTGCTGGCGCATCTGTGACCAAGACAGCAAGTCTTTGTGATGTATCAAGAGCCACGGTATCCAGGGTAATGTCATTATACCACCAGGAAGGACGAACCACATCCAACAGGATTAACTGTGGACGCAAGAGGAAGCTGTCTGAAAGGGATGTTCGGGTGCTAACCCTGATTTTATCCAAAAAACATAAAACCACGGCTGCCCAAATCACGCTGTACTGGCCGCAAAAGGAGGCCCTACACCATACCAATAAATGATTGTGGTCTAAAACCAGGTGTTTCAGTTTCATTATCCAACCCCTGTATATAATTTTATATAGGTATATGAAGTAAAATAAACTCTTTCAGGACTGCTTTTTGAACAGTGCCAAATACAAGAACGGAGGTCATTCTTAAAGTAACAGTAGCATAAAATATGTTTATTTCTATAGGGCTAAAAAGAAATTGGAAATTAAAGTTGATTGGGGTTGTCACATAAACCTACACATATGTCATAACACAAACTCAAGGGGAGAGAATAAGAGCTTGCTGTCTAGTTTTCAGTAAGGTGTTGATCTGAGCAGTGGCTGGTAATGAGAGAATGTTCTAAGAGGGAACATACAGAGGGAGGAAAGAGAGAGCAAGTGTGAGACTCATGTTCTCCTGAGTTGCACCTTTGCTGCAGGTGAAACACAGGAGTTTGAAGAGCAGGAAGAAAATAAAAAATAAACTGTTCTTACTGTTATACAAGGCTTAATGTCATAATACTGCTGTGTGCATCTCATTACACTGCTTAATGCTTGATATTGATGAATTCCCAACAGTTTGGCAGGCAAGAAAGAAACCATAGAGTTTCGCTCCTTATATTTTTACAGTGTGTGTGTGTGTGTGTGTGTGTGTGTGTGTGTGTGTGTGTGCACACTCATGTTTTCCCTACCTGACCATCTGGACTGCATCGTCCCTGACCCAGCAGCCATCTGGGCCCAGTCCAGGATCCGCCTCCGTTCTGCTACCATCTGACATTGCGCACACAGACACATAGACACACATACACACACAGCACAGCACAGCACACAGCACCCTGGGGAAAAAGTTTTATTTTGATACTCTCAGATACCCTGGGGTGAAGGAAGTTATTGCAGTGAAGGAACTACAGAAACGTTGCATGTTGGTATGTGTGTGTGACTCGGGGCATGTCGTAGTGTGTTTGAAGTGTGCGCAGTGTGTGCGAGACACGTACAGTTCCCAAAAGATTCAATAATCTACTTCCAAATCTAACCTACTTCCAAATGAAGTTTCTGTGTTTTTGTGTGTGCTCATTATTACAGTGACTTGCGACTCCTCTACCTTCACAAAAAAACACTTTTGATTTAATGACTAGTGAGTTAATCTATATGTCCAAAATTTAGCTTTAATGCAACTATGAGAAATGGGTTACAGAGGATATTTTAACATTGGCGTGTTTCCTGGAACTGCACTGTCATGCAGGAGTGATGCCGAGCCAGGCCACAGCAGGGGGCTTTCCCGGGAACCTGCGGCCACCACGGAAGCGTGGCAGGTTGGAAGGAATCACGCGGAGACTCCGATGCCTGGTTAGCAGAAGAAGGCTAAGCATCCCAGTCATGCTTTTTGGCAACCTCGGGTCATTGAAAACTGAAATAGATAGACACTGCTTGGACAGAGAAGCACAGATGAGTCCATAACGGCGGCAGGCTAAACTTTTCTCAAAACCAAGTGCAATGCTGTGGAATGTGGCAAACCATCAGAGGAGTAACAGTGACTCTCATTAACCAGTTCTGATGTATCAGTTCTGTGGAATATGGCACTTTAAAGTACAGGCCATTTAGTGTACACATAATGTTGTGTATATCCGCCCCCAAGGACACTCAGACTCAGAGAAATGCACAACATGATCAGGGGAGATGAGTATACCTATCTGGATGCTGCTGTTGTTCTTCTGGGGGATTTAACCACTTTAATCTCCAGAAAATAAGCCCAAACCCCATCAGTTTGTTAATTACCCCACCAGGGGAAACAACACTTTAAACCACTGCTTCAGTAACATAAGAAATGCGTATTGCTGTCCCCAAACACCACTTTGGTAAGTCAGACCACCTGGCAATCCTGTTATAGCCCACCTACACAACAAGGCTCAAAGCTAATCCATTAATAGTTAGATAGGGACTGACAGTGCGCTGGCAGGCGTGCAGCGTTGCCTGAAGGCAACTCAACAGAGACGTTTAGTAGCTATATCAACTAGTGCACCTCCATCTGTGTAACCTCCTGAACTATTTGTGTGTTTCCCAAAAGCATATATACTGTATATGTGTGAAGATCAGGAAACGCTGTGCAGCCAGCCAGGATACCTCACTGAGTATAAGTCTGTCATTTACTGCAGGAGATACAAACATAGGACCAAAACCCAAGACAAGATTCTACCAGACAACCCCAGCCCCTTTAAATCACATTGTAACCCAAAAAGACTACACTCCAGGTGGGCTTTGAAGCACATAAACCCTTGCAAAGCAACATGAACCAATGAAGGGTCACAAAGAATCCTGAAGGCCTACGCTGCACACAAAAAGTTCCATGGTCTTTTAAGTCCTCTGTTATTGTACCAGCGCCTAAAAAACCAAACACATCCACAATGAATGACTTGGAGAGTGGCAGTTACACCAGTCAGCATGAATGTACCGGAAAAATAAATTCTCCAATCCATAAGCTCTGTGTTTCCAGACATTCCGGCTCCCCTACAGTTTGCTTACTATCTGAATGGATTAGTGGATAATGCAGTAACTCTGGACACTAACAGAACATATGTGCCACTGAAGGTGACTGTAAAGCTGACCGACCTTGGACTACCACCATGCATATATTACTTTGGATTTCCCTACAGACAGACCTCAGGTGGTGAGATGGGAAATAAGGTCTCTGCTGAGCTCACAGCCAGCACAGGAGCCCTCCAGGGCTGTTGCATCAGCCTCAAACTCCACGTCTTATGATTGTGTTTCCACCTAAGACATCAATATCATTAATAAATATGCAGATGACACACCATCCTTGGCCTCATCAAGGGTGGGGATGAGTCATCAAACAAGGAACTGGTAAACAAAGTCAGGACAACATCCTTGTTCTTAACAAAGATAAAACTGAAGAACAAATCCTGGACTTTAGGTGAAGAGCCACATCTGCAGCCTCTCAGCATTCCGGCGACTGGGGTGGAGTAGACTGACAGTCACAAGTAACGAGATTCTAGTCCCTTACCTGACAGAAAACCTGAACTAGGCCAAGAACACCCTGGACGTAACTTCACTTCATCAGGCTGCTGAAGAAAGCCGGACCCAGATGCCAGGCTCTCACCCAGACCTACAAAAGACTCGTTGAAAGCGTTCTTGCCAGTGGCATTACTGTGTAGTTTAGAAACACCACCCAGGCTGAGAGAAAATCTCTCCAGCAAGTCATCAAAACTGCAAGGAGAATCAGCATAGACACACTCCACACAGACTGCTGCAGGAATAAAGCACAGAGCAACACCACTCACAAGCACACAACAGCTTTTTTCCAGCTACTGTCAAACTGACTGCTAAGAACATTAAGGCTGCATGGGAACACAAAATCCCCCACCTCATTCATATCATGGATGTTTAACACCTCACCACACTCACACCCTACAGACTGGGTTGTATTCAACTACCCCACTGCCTCTCACCTTCTAGGTGGCTGTTATATGAGCTTCACCTGTCCTTTGTTTTGATTTGAAATGTGAAATTACTCATAGTGTTTGTTATGTAGTGTGTACACATTACTTTTTTATTTATGCTGCCCTTTTAATTGCCTCTCTTTGCCTGTTCTAATAAATCTGCCTCTGTGACATACACACAAGAATTTCAGTGTACCTGAATTGTATTGTGCTTGTGCAAATGGCAATAAAACCTCTTGAAGCTTGAATTATTATCAGCTACCAAATCTGCCTGCCAAACCTGACAAAAGCTCAGTTTTTCACAACCCAGCCTCCACCATGAGAGAGCAGCCATTAAAAGGTTAAAAGGCCACTGCGCACTGA
The DNA here is from genome assembly GCA_024036415.1 of Prochilodus magdalenae. Lineage (NCBI taxonomy): Eukaryota > Metazoa > Chordata > Actinopteri > Characiformes > Prochilodontidae > Prochilodus > Prochilodus magdalenae. The sequence goes on along the minus strand of JAMWET010006928.1, from coordinate 92,639 downwards.
ACACGCCATGCGCCACAGTACAGCATCATGTAGCACAGTGCTGCGGTGGAATGCATGCAGTGAGAGCATTGGTGGACATTAAGTTCATTATTACACTCTACTCATATCAGCTTCATGAAATAACAATTTCAGCATCACTCATCATATTTATCACACTTACCATGCCATGAGTTTACTCCCACTTCACTGGTTCTCAAGATGAAGGAAGCAATATGGACAAAAGACTACGGTAGCAAAATTACCTGAGGTAACAAACAGTTACCTCATTGTTAAAATTGTCTGTTTATTTAAAAAAATAAAACTGACTGCATTTCTCTGTGTAAGGTTCAATCCTTAAAAGGTCTGGTAATGTGAGACGAATTTTATATAACACTGAAACTGATTACGCATTCCTTAATGTTCTGCAGGTGACTGTTTGGGTCTGTGATTACTGTCACCTGCTAACTACTCTAACGTTAGTACACATTCAGAAGTCCAATAATTGTTCCACCACTGCTCAGACCAATGTAGTGGCCGAGTGAAGAGCGTGATATATTGAGCTTAAATGAACAACATATATAACTAGAAAAGTGCATTTCCTCAAGGAAATGCAGGTCAGTATGGCTGTGGATTGGTGCTTGGGGACCTTCCCCTTACTGTGTATGTGAAGTTTGGTGGCTCTCGAGCGAAGGAAACCGCCGGCTTTAGGTAGGTCCAAAAATGACTGGGACTCTATGGGAGGAACGAGGGATGCGATAAAAAAAAGGAGATTTGGTGTCTCTAGGTCGAGCAGAAGTGGATTATATAGGCACACGTTTTTCGAACCCATTCATTCTCTATGGGGAAAAAAATCCGGTACAAATTCCTTCCTACTCGGAATCCGTGCATCCGATCAAAAAGCTGTATACAAGCCCACATCAGCGTATCATACTAGACAATCTGGAGTTGGAATGGAGCTGATATCTCAAAAGCTGCAGGATGAGTTAGTCGGCGATGAAACAGGAGAAAACGAAAAATCGAATAACAGTATAGACGTATATCATAGTTGCTTTGCAATGAGCAACCATAATAAACACAAACTCAAGGAGAGGGACAGGGAGGTTTTGCAATGACTTTGCTGTGTTTGTTTGTGTTTTTGTTTGTTTGATAGTTGTTTTTTGTTTTGTTTTTTGAGTCACTTTAAACAACAATACCCCCGACTCAAACAATCGCTTGCAAAACATTAAGGAAAGTATTCACTTTCAGTCCTACGCTTGTATTTTAATGGAGCTATTGGCTTCTTTGGACCCTAGACGGCTACAACCTGTGCCTAGTGTCATGTCACTCCCCAAACTGTCTCTGTGTTTGTGTCTTTAACCATTTAAGGGCCTCATCAGCTGTTTACCTGCCAAATAACGTAAAACTAGATTTCTGAATCTGTCACAGAAAGATGTAAGATGTACATGTGCACCGACAGAACACACTGTGAACATACGGGTTGAGTGCCAGTTGTGCACTTGATGCTAATATTAACTAGGTTTTGTAGTGCATAGTACAGTTACAAATGTCAAAGATGAGTATGCTCAAACAATCACACCTAGGAACAGTTGATCTTTGAGTATGGTAATGATGGACACTTTTGTCCCATTATGCATTGGGAAACGGAAAGGGAGAAGCTTCTTAAAAAAAAAAAGTGCATGGCAATGTGATGTTGGCTGTGAGGTGGCAGGACCAGGAGGGTGTATGAATGTGAGTTCGATGACATCACCCTCTCATGTCCCCAGTCACCCAATCAAACCTTATTCACACGCTCCACCTCTCCACAGTACTGACTGCTTCCACCTGCTGATCCGTCCTCATGATGCATTTAAATCACCCCCCCAACACACACACACACACAAACACACACAATCATTGCAAAGTTTTGCCAAACCTAGTTTGCACTACTGAACGTTTCTCCCTTGTCTTTCTCATTACTATCTCTGGCTTTGACTCTCTTTAGACATCTTCTTTTAGCTTCTTCCTTGGTTCTGGTTGCCTCTTTGTTTGCCTCACTAGTTTTGACCCTTCTTCTGTTCTCCTGACTCCTCTCTTAGTTTATCCCTTGCGTCTCGTTCACTTATTGATCTGATCTCCTGGTTTTGACCTCTCCGCTTATGACCTTGCATTGCCCTGTTGTTATGCTTGTTTGTGCTTTGTTGCTGTGCTTAGTCACTGATTTATTCAATAAATCTCATTTGACTTTTAGCTCTGCGCATCTCAACCCAGATCCGTTGTTGCTGACAGTATGACGTTAGCTTCATCACTTCCTGTTAGTAAGAAAGGATGTAGTATGCTAATATTTTGGGTACAAGCCTGCCGAACTCACACTATTAAGATTAATACATAGCATATACTGTGTAGTACTAGTGTGTAGTGCACAACTGAGATGCAGCCACTGTCTCAGGACTCAGTTGACAGTGTGGTTAGGAACGCAGTATGACTTACAGTGAATTATAAAATGAGTAAAACCACTGTGTAGCTGAAGGAACAGAAATCATGAATACAATGTGTGTGTACGCAACAGGGAGTCAATTATGAACAACACCGGTGGTCTAAAATGGGTACCGTTTGTCAGCTGCATGGCAAAATTCTGCTTTATTTATGACTCACAATAAGTCACACTGTGTCCTTAACCACATCAACAACTCTGCTCCATCTTAATGACGACCTGTACACTACTGAGTGAGTTAAAAAAGTTTTTTAGATGTATGTAGCCTAGAGAAACGGTTTGTGTTTGTTGGCTATGTAGCTCCAGCATTAATTTAATAAGCAATATTTGGACTCAAACATCATCTCTGCATAAATTTGACTCTCGACTTTAGGACATAGAGGGTGAATCTTACAGTTACAGTGAATAAGTTACATAAATATGTGTGTGTGTGTACGTGCATGCTCCGGGTCACTGTGTCCATGAGTATACTCTTCCTCTGTTGGCTTACACCAGTCCGCTTATCTCTTCCTTCATCAGCTCGGTTAAAGATAAAAGCTTTTCCAGTGAGACTGCATGTAGCTCATTAATAAAACACCATTTTTAAAGTTCCTTTACTGCCCCACAGCGCAAAGCTGTTATTCTAATGAGATGGAGTTGACCTTTGTCATGCAGACTGCTGTCCTGAAAGCTTGCGCGCTCCTCAAGCACACAACGCTCTCCCATTCCCCATGCAGGCCTGGGGAAAACACGGCCAGGAACAATCCTACTCTCAGAAGTGCACTGCTAATAATTAGAGCAGTCGAGCCTCTCAGCAAAACGCGACATGGGGGCTCTGTTTAAATTTAAAAATGACGGAATCATCAAAAACACCATTCCTTTGGTCGCCTCCTTTGAAATGTGCCGAACGGGGGCAATGCACAAAGTCCCTGTTTAAAACACATGAGAGAAAAAAACTTACTGAGAACTTACTGAGAATCACATTAATTCTACTATTGCTTTCTCAGTGGATATCTGATGTTAGCCGGCAACTTTAGCTAAACAATTTGAGTCCGTCCTAATGCTTTATTTTTGTCATATGAAAAAAAGGAAAAGAAAAGAGCACATCAACACCAGAAGGAAGTACGTGTACTGACATTTATAGATCATTTATACAGGACTGCCTGAGCAAAGTCACCTGGACTAGTCCAATTAAATAAACCTACCATTTATTCACCATTTATATTTGTGAGCTGATAAGATTTAAGTGTGCAGTGCATAAGAGATTGGTTGGTAGAGTGTAGTGGATAACACCTCTGCTTTTCATATTGCAGACTGGGGTTTGTTTCCCTACCTGGGCAAGCACCCTACACTACACCAATAAGAGGCCTTGGACAAGACTCCTAATGCTACCTTCACTTGCCTCTGTAAGAAATGATCAAATTGTAAGTCATGCTGGATAAGAGCATCTGCTGTATACCGTAAATGTAAATTACAGAATTAAAGCCTGGGTTTTGGTAATAAAGCTAAATAAGCTCAATGCATAAAGTTAAAAAAGTCTTTACCTAAACAAATCCTACTGTTGCTAAATACAAAAAATGCTAATGGAAAGTAATGGAAAAGGTTTGATTACCGCAAACCTGAACTTTTAAGAAATGCTGCATTAAGGCTACATGAATACAAAGCATAAGCAGGATTCACCCAAATAAGTCAGTAAATCAATTTGCTAGTCTCTTAGCTAAGCTGCTGATTCGTCTGGGTTATTTCTGCTGCATGCTAATCTGTCTGTTTCCTCCATCTAAGAGTTATTTGGTTGCTAATATTCGGACACTATTTCACACCAACAAATGTGTAAAGCATAATACCCATCTATAGCATGTTTTATAATTATCAGCTATGGGGTTGTCCTACAAAGACAGTAGAATGAGGAAATGTTGCTGTCCTGATTATTTAAATGGCAGCCTCATAAAAATTCCAGGTAAACAATAAAACATGCTTTCATGTAAAATGGCATTATCCCTATTTATAAACATTATTATATTCTGAATATATTATATATTCTACACGGTGGGCAATGGATGCTTTGACAGACTCTTCTAGTGTTATAACCTTATTATTTTTAAAAATTTATTAAATTACACTGATTTAAGTTTTAATTTCTTTTACAGTTAGTTTGATAAGTGTGGTAGTATTTCTGCTTTGCAGACTATACTCAGATAGGTTTAAGCTTCACTTGTAGTTTTTAATTTGTAATGCTATATAGTTTTCAGTCCATATTGTAATGTTCCACTACATTTGGCCGGGGACATGCAGGAGACACTGCTTCACTGTATGGACAATATATGTGCAGCAGTGTTGGTTATGTTTGTTGTCCTGAACTGTACTGGGCTTGAGGTGGCTTGTGCAGGAGCCAGTATCTAGTGTCACTGTGGGATGTGTGGCTGTTATTGACAGCACTTAGTGTAGGGGTTTCCCTTGCTGCCATGTTCAATATGGAGTACTCATTAAAAGCACATTGCATCCTGTGTCTTCTTACTCTACGCAGATTCCAGTTTTTGAAATCTGTTATTTTGATTTTTATTACAGTTTTGTTAGGAGTTACGCAGAGTGAAGAGCCTCTTTTTGTTCAAGTTCCTAGATGTAGGAGAGGAGGGGAACAGACATTTTATAAATTCATTACATTCATTTGCATTTTTAGATGTTCTGTCGGATTCGCATCACAGAGTTCATACATATTTGGTTAAACATCCAAATTCCTCTTGCACCATTGATTAGACTATAGTTCTGCCTGGCTGGCATAGCAGACTGCAAGTCCTAGACAGAAGGATGTCAATTAAGCATGCTCATTAGAATATTATGCTCTAGATATTTAGTGATATTATCTTCTCAGAACACAGGGAAAGTAAAGTAGACTGGCTCACATGCTTGTCACTACACAGTAAAAATAAAGGGAATCGTTTCTGATTCTGGTTCCAGCTGTCATTCATGAGGTCAAAACAATACCTTCCTACTCAAGTACGTCTATTTTGACTTATTAATGACCTTACTGAAAAAAATTAATTGTCAAGAAAATACATTCTTATTTTGAAACAATTATTTAATAATAATTTAGATGTAGCTATTTTGCCATGGAACATTAGAAATGGGTGACAATAACGGATCTCATGGCAAATAATAAATTATATTTACTTTTTTATTTGCTTCACATATTTTGAAACACATTCATCTTTGGCTGTTGGTATATGCTGAAGCATATTTAATGCTTACTGGTCGTTGGTGAACTGTACAATCTTGAACGTGTGGTTAAAGTAACCTCTATGTGAAGAGCATCTCTATCATAGTTCTGTAACAGTCTTTAACAGTCACTGTCTTATTTATTTAATTTTGCTGAAGAACTGCATTCATCACAATTACAGAGGAGTGCTTTAAGAAAGGTACTGTCTGAATTGATAATGTATATAGATATATAATATAAATTATATCATTTAAATACATCAAGAAATAAATATGTATATCATTGCTGCATTAGGAAAAACAAATATCTTAGTACTTACTTGTCTGATAGCCATTCTGCAGAAAACAAAATTCCCCGCTATATCATAATAAATCAAATACTTTTTTAACTGCTAAAACTTTGTTAAAAGAGTTACCCACAATAAAACTTTTTTTAACATGAATTTGCCCAGAACTCGATCATATTAGATTGTGATGTAATGATGGAGGTACTGGAAGATTTTAATTAACATATTTCTTAAAGAAGTGGCCCGTGAGATGGGACGGCCCAAATTAATCATGGTAAGTGGAAGATTGTCATTATATGTTCAGTTAAAATGCCTTTACTTTCTACAGAAATATAAACAACAGCTACTAGAGTAACTGTATTCCTTTTAAAGAGGTAATGGGACACAAATAAACTTACTATGTTTAATAGCCAGCGTGTTTTACAAACATAGCAGCACGTAGATTGGCCATTTAAATAGCAGCATGTAGGAAAGTCTGTCGATAAAATTTAATGAGTAAAAATTGGTTGAGAAATGGCCAAATTAATCTGGTATCTCCATGTTTATGTATTTGTTTACAAGTGGATTTTGATTGCTCCAACATAGCAAATGCACAGAAAACATCTCAATTTGAGAACAACAAATAATGTGGCATATTATGTATTCATATCTACAATCCCAATAGCCATCTTTTAGTGCTAGAATTGGGGCTGTGACTGTACGTAACATTAATAAATGTGGCCCCATAATCCATTCTTGGTCTGACTAAGATGTATGGAGTTCTTTGTTGTAACTGCAACAATAAAAGCACAAGCAATGAAAGGACAAACCACTGGACTAAAGATACAGTAAACACAGAACCAGAAGATACACTAATCAGTGTTTCATCTGGCTGTGTTTTTGTAATTTGCTACTACAGAATAAAATAAAGATAAGAATAACATCTTTGGCTTTTTCAACTGCATGTGTGTGTGTGTGTGTTTGCATCGTCCAGAAAACTTAAAAATTCCCTGGACACACATGACTACACTTATGAAAACAATTGAAAAATCAGAGCAATGCACTGACCTCAGACCCACAGGCGCATGCTTTAGTCACCAGGCTATTGGAGAGAGAGCATTGATTAATTCCAGCGAAACTAATTAAGGAAGCTTTCTGGGTGCAGCCACTAACTGAGGCAAACTTTTTTAAGAGAGCAGCTTAGCATATTATTAGCTTACACACAACAAACCTATGTGAGAGGCTAATTAAACACAGTGGCCGCCACATCCACAAAGCCACATCAGCGGCGCTCAGTGAATTAGCATTAGCATTTACTTAGCCAGTGGAGGGGAATAAAGCTGCAGGAAGCTGAAATCAGCGAGGGATGAGCGCTGATAAGGAGCCCTTTAGCCGCGCCCTGCTAATGCCTCATTCCACTCACACATCCATGCATATACACACACACACACACTCACACCCATGCACAGAGCTAACACATGCAGTGGGAAAATCTCTTCACTGCTCTCTAGTGATAAAAGTAATAAACGTTACCTCAGTGTAGCCAGGCTGGGACATACTGCTGTAATATAAAGGAAGCTCGGTTGTAATTGGGAATGGTTAATGGGCAAACAGAGAGCTGTAAAATTACTCAGATTCCACTATTTTGTTATGTCTATGCAGAAGTCACATCTGTCCTTATTACCAGTCATTTAGGATAGGCTACATTTCCAAACTCAGAAGAGGTTTAATGGGCCTCCCAAGGGGCACAACTGTCTAAGCTAGTGATCATACCAATCCTGGTCCTGGTCCTTTCTACTCCTCCGCCACTGTATGTTGACTTTCTTGCCCAATATTAGGCGTGTGGGCCAGATGCTGGACAGCTGATTTTTTTTTACTTTACTACTTCTAAGGATCAATTTGGGTGTGAATGTTGTGGCCCAACAATGTGGTAAAAGTAAGAGGCTCATTCCACAATTATGTTGCACCAAATCTGTGTTCTGTTATGTACTCCTCAGTACTTTTGGCCCAAGTCTCCAGTAAGTTCCAGACTGCATCTAATATATAAGTGGAGCATGCGTTTTATTTTAAGGAAGAGCACTGAGGTGGCGCAATGTTCATCTGATGGTTTTCACATCCAGCATCCATCATCACAAACATCATTAGATTCTACTGTAAATTAATGGATGAGAAGGAGTGGCTAAAGCTGGGAGGAGGCACATGTGCAGCTACAAGGAGCAGTTTGGAGACACACTGTAAAGGCTAACTGCTGTTATCACGTGGTACTCCCTTTACACCCTGGTCCACTCTTGTCGTCACCATGGTATGTTTGTTGACTAGAGACTTGAAATTTAATTGACCTTGGAGAACCCTGAGCCCTGGAAGTGTTGCTTTATTTTTGAGACAAATCACCACTGTCTACTACGGGTGGGACATACATGCTTTGTGTCATATTTGACCCACATTCCATGTATAAGCAACTAAAGCTTTGCCCATCTCTTGCCAAGTGGGACCCAAAGCAGCTGCTTTGAATATGGGTGGCTCTCCGGGCGTACACCGGCAACATGTGTACATGTAAATATAACAGTGATTTAAATAAGTAAATAAATAAATAATGGATTTTTTTTTTTTACAACTTCCTACCTAATCAATTGGATCCAGTCCAATCCAATCCAAGTTTTTCCACTATTTTTTTCTTTGCTGTTGTTAGTTAACTTGATAAGACAGAGTCCTCCTCAACAGTCTTGCATTGCATTAAAGCAGCACTATGCAATATCTTAAAAGCTGCATTAGTGAGTCTGAAGAAAAGAAAAACACACGTTAACATTGCGTGCACCACTGCAAGTCATGTAAAGCCTAAAACGATCATTTAAAACTCAGACAACATCACACACCTTTATGCATTAACATCACACATACAAAAAGATGGTCTCAATCGATGATTAGTACTTAAATGCAAAATCAGCATTCAGCGATGAAAGATTCGCTCAATAATCTACTAAGCCACTTAGTAATCTGTGTCACAGGACTGATGAAGATGACTTTAGACCCAGAAGACAAATCCATTACCAAGTTCTCTTCAAATACTCTTTCAACACACTCGTAAAAGTCAGATTCATCCACTTATGGGGCTCTGAAGCATAGATAATGTCACTAAATGTTCTTTTGTGTGTTGTGTGCAATTATATATTTCAAACAGAGAGGCCAAAACCTCAATTCCAACACTGTGTTACAGGAACTAGCTCTAGTGTTAGCTTTAGCATTAGCTCACCCGAAGATATAGCTTCTATAATTCCATTTTGGATATAAATCTTACTGCTTTAACACTGAGTGACTAAAAATATTTCTAGGTTTAATTAATCTTGGTTTGCAGAATCCATTTTTTGCTTGCTTTAACTTTGTCAACATTCGTATTTTGTCAGTTCAATTTATATCTGCACTGAACATCTTGGCAAGTCAGTTTATTTATTTGAAAAAATGGCTCAAATGTAGTCTTCAAATATGTCTTTCCTACACTTTGCTCATGAGCATTTTAGTTTGTTAGTATAAGCTCTAGATGCTAGGTAACCTAAACAGACAGTTTGATGGCTACAGCAATAATAACTAAGAGACACTAGAGCTCTGGAATTGGGCTGTTAGCAGTTGTCTTTACCTCTCAGTGCATTGATCCAGTGTTGTGGCTGACTGGAGTGCAGCATGCCCATTGTGTAATGAGAGAACCCAAGCTTGGAGGTAAGAATGAGCCACAACCAAATATGCTGAAATCCCCTTTACAATATTGCAAACGTAAAGCTAATTAAACTGTTTCTTAAAATCTGGAAATCAGTTTGATCTATTATTAACAATTTATCTGCTTTTAAAGCTCTGTTTTAGATTGATAGCTTTCTGACTGGTCCCAAGGTGGAGGCAGTCTCATTCAGCTTGATCTAGGGCGCAAAGTGGCTGAAGGATCGAAGCAAGAGATTCTTCTGATGGTGAATTGCGCCAGATGAGGACAGTGGCAGCAAACTGGTGGCACTTTGGGTAAAGCTTAAGATTACTTCTGCACCATTTTAGAAAATGCAAATGAGAGCTGATGGGCAGTTCCAGCATGCATGGTAACATGGCTTAACGTTCACAGCAGCGAAAAAGGTTTCAAAAGGATGTCAAGTTTCTTGTTAGGGCCAGCAGTCAGTCAGCCATCAGACATATTGACTTTTAGTCTGTTGAAGTAGAGTAAATAAACCCTTGAAATAAAATCTATAATGAAGTGCTTGTCAGACCATCGTGACTCTGTGAGGGCACAAAGCATTGCATCATGTTGGATCTGGATTTCGCCATAGCGTCTGCATGCACAACATGGTAAATATGCTCATATTTCTCTTAAGCCTTAATAGTAGGCGGCATGTTCAGAAATGCTCATTAAATAAAGTTGCTCTTTCACTGGTTCTCCGCACACACACTCAGTTTCATCACACTGTGGAAAGATCATGTTATTTCACTTTGACTTTTCACTTTTATGATTGGATTCTTTGAAAAGTAGCCTTGAATAAATCAAATAATCTTATGTGCAATTCAGATTTAATTCAGATTTTATTTATGTCTGAAAACCCAAATGAGTCCAAAGGCTCATTCGCAGTAGGCGGGGTTGTATAGCAACATATAACAACAGCAAATATTGCATATGAAATGTTACAGGAAAATGTATGTATATTTCTAAGCAAAGTACATTAAGTATTTGCATATAAATGCGAAGCTGAATAATACAGCCACATAAATCATTCCCAAAAGATCATCTAAAATAGATCTGTACTTGCTTACGGGTAACAATTACTGTAATTTTGTGGATTTTGCAGAGGTAAGATTAATCTCAGGAGGGAAATTACTACCGGCATTGCCTTGATTCAAGATATTTACCTTAATTAACCTTTTTTGCAGCGTTGCAGTTTCTCTCTCTCTCTCTTTCTCTCTCCCTCTTACGCACACACCGATTTCAGATATGAATTAATAATTGTTGGTTAATAGTTGTGAGCACTAAGTACAACACCCCAAGTTTACGATCTACTATTAGCTCTGTTACATCATCTTAGTTCAGGCTATGTTGGCTGTGTTCAGACTGCAGGCAAATCGGATTTGTTTCTCAGATCAGGTTTTTTAAGGCAACTGTCTGCATTGTTATTTGTAATTGATCACTGGTGTAATTGATCAGTCGTGTTACGAATGGCACAAAAGACATTTGAAATCCAATTCAACCTTCCAGACTGAAATGCATCTGTAAAAATCAGACTAGAATTACTTTTTTTAAACCACCTTCAGTGTGTCTGAACAAAGCCTCAGTTTGGATGGCCACACAAATTTGACACGGATTTCAGCATTTTACTTTTTTTTGCATCATTTGCAACACTATGTCAAATCCAGTGTGACGGAAGTGCTTGGATTTGATGCCTACATTATCACCACAGCAACCCAGGTTAGTGTTGTCTGATCAGAAATCCGATCTGATTACATTACAGTGCACACAGTCATCTCAAAAGATCTGAATTCAGAAACAATGTGAATTGCCGGCAGTCTGAATACAGCTTTAGATGGCACAGGGCATCTTATTAAGCCCATATCTTACATTTTTCTGAGGTTAATTTATAACATTTAAGTGGTTTTATTTACAAAACACGGTCACAATTCATTAAATATGAGCATCTTCAGGCCGCTGAATCAACTCTTCGGCTGTTTCTGCTACTGGGTCTTTAAGACTGGTCTAAGGCTTTGAAATGAGCTCTGTTCTGATTGGCTCTGATTGTGCCCCATTTAATAAAAGCACTAAAAGGTGGAAAGGTTTTGTAGGATGTCAGTCTGACTGAGTGGCGCTAAACTGCTGTAAGCTGAACAGGTGGATATAGTATGTAAATCAGTTCATTACTGTGACATCACAGAAACAATGAATATCCAAACAGGCTGTTTCCATATATAGACTGTATGGACTGGAGATTATATGGTTAATGTTTTAAAATGTTTGCACATCACTACAGACTCCTTTACTTCACTTCCATGTGTGGCCCATATCTTATTCCAACTATTCCAGTTATTTTTTATCCCAGAAAATGGTAGACTGGTCTATCACATATAATTATGTAATATAATATAAGCTGATAAAGTTGGACCCTCTCATTATTTTTATTTATTGCATCATCTTTAGAGAGATGATAGGATAGATAATCCAATTAAAGGAAAAAAGTCATTTTTTAGATTATTATTATTACAATTAGACTTTTGAAGTGAGATCAAGGCCTGTGTGTATCTTTATAACTACTGCTAGGTTTATATCTATTATGTAACATGGGCACAAGATGGGCACAAAACATGTTAATTAGCAAACCTATTCCTAACCTAGTGCTTTCTCTGCGGCAGTATTTCATTTTCAATGGTCATTATTTTGCATTTGTTATGATTATATTGCCAGCAAAAATACCAATATATACATGTCAAATAAAACAGGACAAATAAAAGAGGGATGTTGTATTACTTTTATTTTATTTCTTTAAGAATTACATCTAAAATAATTATTTTTAGTATTATTGTTATCATTTTACACTAATACTGTAAATTAAAATCTCTTCACTCTTTTTTATGTCAATATAATTCCTGCTTATTGCTATCACAATGCATTTCTATCCCAACTACACCTGCTGCCATTTGTTGTTGAACCTGGATCATTAATTCAGGTTCTATGAGGTTCTTCCTCTCCAAGTCACTAACAGCTACTGTCTTTAAATGAAGCAAATATTCAATATTCCTTTCCTGCATTTGGAGCAGTCTCATGATTGGACCTGTTTCAGGCAATTTTGTCTGTTTGCAGACATCCCATTGGGTGAAATGTTTGGTTTGTGATAGGCACCATACTTATATACCAGAGAGTTTTGGTATGTATCATAATAATAATAGTATAAGTATATTAAGGGCAGTTGTAAGCTTGTGAGTTGAGAGTTTAAAGATCCAGCCTTGTGACCTGAAATGGCAGTGAAGTGCCCTTGAGCAAGGCATCTAACCCCCAACTGCTCCACAGACACTATGGATGGGACTGTCCAGCCCTGCCCCTAGTGTCTGTGTATTCACTACATGGGTGAGTTAACTGTGGGAACACAGCTGGTAAAATTGTTCTAAATTCTAATTCAAATTCATATTCTAATTGAAATAATCTGAATCAGTTTTAATTGATATTTAAGTATACATGGCTTGTTTAATTGCACATGTGTCCTGCATGTTCTTTGACAACGCTTACTGTATTTTTAAACCAAAATCTGGAGGATCTGATCTTCAAATGTGTTCTCCAAAGCAGTTTATCTGCAGTATGTTTACCCAAGCTTGATATGCTCATCCATGGGTAAACATACAATGAACAGCTCGCAGAGCTCTCAGAGAAGAGATCGATTCTGAAGTCAAATGGAAGTTTCTCCCACACAAATGGTCTTGTTACCAGGGCATCTGCTGTGGATCATTAGCTGAGCTTTCAGGAGTAATCTGTAGGGTTTAGGCTGGATCTGATCACACCAGTTGACACTTATAGTTGTTGAAGAAATGCTGCGTTTGTTTCCTGTCGTTTCTGCTACTGCGCTGTGTTCTTTGTTGAGGTGTCAAGCTGCAGGGCTGCTGATGTGTGCGAGAATGATTTGTTGTTTCAGACTAATTAGGATAAAAAAATAGTGTTTAGGAAATCAATTGCTAATCTGCCTTAGGTAACGTGTGTGGGTTTGCGTGCGCACTGTAGAGGAAAGACAGTCTTATCTTATTGTGGCTGCACTACACTCGTAAAGTCCACCCAAAATCAATTTTTATCTTGTTAATTCCTGTCTCTGATTAAAATTCATTCATTTATCTATTTGGCCACTTATGCATCTGGGTCATGGGTGGGGAGGATTGGGTAGCACTTCTTGAGTAGGTGACCGGAAACACCCTGGACAGGTCATCAGGCCTTCACAGGGCAGACACATAAACACACACATTTCGACACAGATTCACATCTAGTCATCAATTGGTTGTATGTATAAAGAAAATAAATGAACAGACGGCTACATAGCAGATAACACCAATATCTCCCACATATGGGAGACTGGGGTTCAAATCCCGGTCTGGGTGACTATGTGACTATGTTTTGCTACACTAATGGGCAAGACTCCTAACACTCTATTGGCCTACCTGCAATATGATTAGCCTTGTAAGTCACTCTGGATAAGTGCATCAAGTAAATGTAAATGTAAATTTGGGCACCCTCAGCAAAATAACATGTTTTTTTAAGTAAACAAAATCTCAGCAAATTTCTCATTACACATTGTTACTTTATATACACTTTGTTGTCTTCACCACTGTTGAAAGGAACACAGCTTATGCAGACACTGTGGTGCTTTATTATCCCACATCATTGACCACAGTTACGCTGTACATTGCTGCTGCACTGCTGCCATTTGTTAACCTGGATCATCAATTCATGTTCTGTTAGGAGAGGATGTCCTTCTTCTCTTCAAGTCAACAACAGGTGCTTTAAATGAAGCAAATATAAACATTCCTTTCATGCACATGTGAAGTGAATGGACCTGTTTCAGCACTGTAGGTGTTATTTGTTTTTTTTCTCTGTGCACTTGCTGAATCCTTTATCACAGTGGTGCACATGTGATTTCAACTGGACATCCCACTGGGTTTGATTTGCGAGGGGGGCCGTACTTCCCTAATCGGTTTAGGAATGAATTCAAATGTTTAATTGATATTTATGTATAGATGGATTGTTTAATTGCACATATTGTCCTGCGTATTCCCTGTCACAGCTTGAAATGTCACATGGAGTATATGAAATGTTTACTATGCAAAGCCAACCTCAGACATTTCAGAAAATGGTTAAATTATAGCTTTTTATCTTTGTAACAGATTTATTAGTTGAATGTCCCATAGAATGGACAACTCTATTTACACTGGCATATTATATACTGTTACCATTCCCAAGAAATTGTTGACAGGCATGGCTGATGATCACCTTTAAATGAGGCTAAAGTTGGCTCCCAATTTCCCAGCAAAGTTCCACCTTACTTGCTGCAGCTTGTACAAGTGACAGAATTAAGCTCCCACATCTAGATTCTGCACAATTTATGCTGTTAGTTTGGTTTGCACATTTTACTCTGAACAGTTACTCAAACCTTGCAGCAGCTTCCCTTAGTGTTTGAAGAAACTTAAGAGAGGAGCAGATCCACCCTTATTAGCACCACAACTCCAGCCCGTAAGTAGCAGCCATGCTCTGTGATTTAATTCCCTTTTTGATGGTGGAAGATCAACTTAAACTGGAAGTTACGTAATGAATAACAGCTGTACTTGTGTAGTGGAGAGGGAAAGCTAACGTTAGCTACTAGCAAGCTCCAAGGTACTAACATTAGTGTAAACAGTAAACAGTGTGATCTAACTTATTTAAACATAGGCTTCATTTTGATTGCCTGCCTCTGTGTACACTGACATACCAAAAGTCATGGGATATCAGTATGGAAATTGATTATGAAGTGGTGTTATCTCAGGGAACACTCACAAAAGTTGTCAGGTGTTATCTGTGTGAGTGTGTTAGGCTAACCATTTCCAAACCTCTCATCAAGTGTACACAGTCACCATCCAAATATCTAACCAATCTTTCATTAATTAACAGTTGGGACACTGCAATTAAACACAATACAATACAATATAAAGTCATGTTGAAGTGTATTGATGTTATTAGTATTTATTCCACTGATATGCGGGGCTTTTACTGAGAAAACTATGTTTCATGCCAAGATAAATACATTTTGGATGCTCAAGACATCCTTTTATCCTGCTGTCATTTACCCCCTCTCTCTCTCTCTCTCTCTAACTCACTCTCTGTCTAAGCAGTCATGAAAGAAATTTCATACTCTTTATATACATTCATAAACATTCCACACTCAAGGTCAAATGCTTTTGTCATCACAAGAGTGACGTTTTCTTCAGTATGCCTAATACGCTTAGTATGCCTTTAGCCTATGCTACAGTCCGTTTAAGGTGCATTCACATCACTCTCCCAAATGTATACTGGCACTGTTGTTTTGTGCAAGAATCACAGGCAGGCTCATTCGATATATGGATCAAAGACATAAAGCATTAGATGCTGATGGCTGCCATTCAAAATCTAGCACAGAAATTCCACTGTCCCGGTCCTGGGCATTCTCACAAGCCAGATTCCTGTCTGTCATTAGAGCCTGGTGCATTTTTCTGCTACAAAATTCTTACTAAGAGAAAAGGCCATTTGACGGTAACACAAAAAAGCATTGGCAACATTGGAATAACTTTTAAAGATGTAATGCAATAAAATGCTCCAAAACGCTCTGTTACCTCACACAGAGCAGGCAAGTGTTAGTTTCCTATTGGACAGGAACACCCCTAATTTTGTGTGAATTTTGCAGAGGGAGGAAAAATAGCACTGATTAATCAGGTCTCAAAAAAGAACACGCGAAAAGCAAAAGAAGACGAGGAGAATATATGGCCAATCGGTTATGAATATATAATTAGCCAGCTAATGGTGTTCATTGTTACTACTTATTTTACAGATGAGGAGCCTTCAAAAGACTAGAGGTGAAGCACTCTGTTTATGTGTGGGAAGAATGTTGGGTGCTGAAACCAGAATGTTCAGAGACCTAGAGTGCATGGACTGAGATTGTACATTTCTGCTCCATTGTAGATATTACTAGGAGCATGACTTTTACCCATGAAATGAGAAAGCAGTCTGTTTATTGCCTTTTCTATTGCTCTGCTGCCCTTTTTTTATGCGTTTCATTGACTTTGTTTAAGCTGTCCACTATTTAAAGATATTCTAAAGAATACTCCATCATCTTAATCTAATCTCCATCTGCCATACATGTAGCATAATGTCACTCTTTAAAAACATGGTTCTTTACTATATAGAACCATGGTCTCTCAAAGAATCGTGCTGAAATGATTCTTTACCTGGAGAAAACCTTCTTACAATCTTGACATGGTAAAAACAGCAGAACACCTTTTAATGCCACAGTATAAGGAATCATTTTCAAAAGGTTCTTTATAGAACAAATATACAACACATTCTCCATCAGTCTTAAGAGCCATTTCACCATGCAGGAACCATTTGCATGAAATGATTTAATATATATAGCTTGTGGTTTTAGATAGAATTATTGCCTGTACTGAAGAACCCTTTAAGAACCTTCAATTTAATTGGGACATACTTACACGGTGCTATATAGAACCTCCTAACAAGTGCGGAGAAATGCATACAAATTATTATCTGCAACTGATAGTATAACCCAGATGCAGCATAAGATTGAAAAAATGTCTGTGAGTGCACATGCGACATTTTAACCCATCTTCTTTACTTTCCCTGGGTGACATTTTGCACAGTATGTGTCATGTATGGTGTGCGTACAGGATATTCAACATGTGCCGTGTCTTGGACATAGCATGGCAAACCGGTCCAGCAGCCGAAGTAGTGGGGAAAAAAATAAAGCATAAAAGACAAGGCGGCATCCACACTGAGCTTTGACATCCTGCAGCATGTGACAGAGAGAGAGAGAGAGAGAGAGAGAGAGAATCTGTTTGTGTCCCTCCCAGCAGTATGGACACTAGTTTAAAGTGCGTTGGCAATAGGGAAACGGTTCCTAACCTAGGAACACAGATACATTCCTGCTCTCTTGCAGAGACCCACACACACACACACGCACACAAAAACACACACACCTACACACACACAAAACTTGTTTCTGTGATTTGTGGGGCCATTACATAGCCTTCCATTCAATTCCTGAATACTTGCCCAGACCAGAACTACTACTAGGTTAACCTATATTTAAACCTACCCTTACCCAGACCTTAACTTTACAGTGACCTTCAAATTTATTCTTATCCTTA
Source organism: Prochilodus magdalenae (assembly GCA_024036415.1). Lineage (NCBI taxonomy): Eukaryota > Metazoa > Chordata > Actinopteri > Characiformes > Prochilodontidae > Prochilodus > Prochilodus magdalenae. The sequence continues at coordinate 74,855 of JAMWET010006928.1, read as the reverse complement.
ATGGTTCTCATTGATCTTGGTGCAGCATTTGACACAATAGAACACTTCACCCCACTAGATTTCACTGGAAAACCTTGTAGGAGTAACAGGAAAAGTGCTTTCAAGGTTCAGATCTTACTTAAGCAACCGCTATCAATTTGTAACTATAAATGGTGAATCATCCACTTACACAAAAGTGAAGTTTGGTGTTCCTCAGGGCTCTGTCTTAGGACCTATATTATTTATCTTATATATGCTACCACCCAGTGCCATCAGAAAACATAACATAAACTTCCACTGCTATGCCAATGACACGCAACTGTATATTTCAGCTAGACCAGATGATACACATTCATTTTAAATGAGATGAGAGGACTGTGTTAAAGACATAAAAGATTGGACATCAAGTAACTTCCTCCTACTGAACACGAACAGAACAGAAGCTCTTCTTCTTGGTCTCAAAACTGCTAGAAACAAGCTGCTTGCATTAACACTTAATCTTAATAGCTTCTTAGTCACACCAGGTACCTCTGTAAAAAGTCTTGGTGTCACGATCGATCCTGATCTGGCCTTTGATGAGCGTGTTAATGATGTCACTAGAATAGCTTTTGTACATCTATAAACTGTACCTAGGTTCCTTTCTGAAAGGAGTCTGCATGCTTTTTCAGTGTCTGTGTGGGTTTCCTCCCAAAAGACATGGAATCTGGTAAAGATGCTAAACCGAACCCCTACGTGTGTGTGTGTGTATGTCTGTATATTTGCCCTGCAATGATTGGCAGCCTGTCCAGGGCGTTTCCTGCTTTTTGGCCACTAAATGCTGGGATTAGCTCCAGCACCCTCCACAACCCTGAGGGAGAAAATGGTTTAGAAAGGGAGTGAGTGAGTTTTAACTTTGATTTCACTAAAGAACCTTTGAAGAACCCCCTTTTAAAGTCAACATGAATGAGGAATCAGTTTCCTTCCATACTGTGATGTATTTCCAAGTGAAACACAGTATTAAGGAGAGTATCTGAGTTAGCTGAGTGTTTTTGCTTGATGATAGATGGGGGTGCCTTGTGGTATCAAAAATCTGAGGACCCTGCATTTTGCTGACATATTACAGAAAGCCAAGCATTTTGCTTTTAAAATGATATGATTAATTGTGTTCTTGGTTGCATTAAGCACAATCTAACAAGGCAAATAAGAGTCCACACACACATGTAAAAGGTGATGCTGCATCCGAAGGCTCTCTTAGGTAGCATAATCACAAAAGCTGATAGTTCTCTTTCCTTCAGGCTTGTGACAGCTTTCCCCGCATGCATGTGTGTGTGGGTTTGGATATATGTGTGCTTGTGCATTTATAAGACAGACATGTAGCAAAAGAAAGGAATGTGAAAGAGGGAGACAGTGTGTGTAGGAGGTAGAGCATTCCTCTCCAGATTCTTCAGCTCAATAAGCCGAGTGATTAGCCGTCACTCAAATGTGCAAACACTAGTCCACCTTCACCCATCTCCAAAAAAAATAAAAATAAAATAGAACCAGCATCTGAATGAAACATACGGTCTTAAAGTGATTTCTGAGTCTCCAAAATAAGTATTCACAAATGGAAAATCTGAACATATATATGTCTTAATGCTAGAAATATGTCTATCAGCAATCTTGAAACATGAATTAACCCAGCTTCTGTGCATTATTATACAGCAGATAACAATATGACATTGTGTCAGAAGCCACAAGAGCCACTGTATTTGTATTATTTTGAAGGTTAACACAGTTTTCTTGTTCATGTGAATACAGTCACTAAATGATATTACATTAATAATGACTCAGTAATTAACTCCACTGAATCAATGTTCCAAACAGTTATTGCTTTTCAGTCCCATTATTATGCTGAAGTCATACTGAAGCAACTTTAAAAGTCATCAGCTTCCTCAATTGCTTTTCACCCCTCTGCTCTTTACTTTCCAGAGAAAACACATCTCTTTCTTTATTTAACTGCTAATGAGAAAAGACGTCAAAAGGTGTTATTTGTAAGATGACACAACCTGTGAAATTTAAACTACAAACAATTAGGGCCACTAGAAAGTTGTGGAGTCCTCCCCTATCATAAGAAACAAGGAAAAGCACAATTTCTTCATGGTCTGTTAATGAATTTAGATCATTTTGGAATGATTTGAACTTAAACATTTTAGATATTAAACATTTAAAAGGAACTTAAGACACTCACACTGCCAGTTTTGTTTCGCAAACACTGAACGATTGGCTTACTTTCTTAGGTGTTGTTTTTTGCAATCAACATTGCAATTCATCCCAAAGGTGAATCTCCTGGCTCCTACCAAAACCAGATTAGTTCACAGACAGCCAGACAGTAAAGCATGACTTATCACTTTAGAAAACATGTTTCCACTTCTCTGGAGTCCAGGATGGGTGTTCTGGTGCTTAGCATTGCACATAGTGATCTTAGGTTCACATGCACCTTCCTGGCCAAGTAACCCATTTGTGGAAAGATCACCACTATCCCAATGCTCTGTGGTGGTCCCGTGGTGGTCCTAACCGCTGATGCTCGTAGTAAAAGTGGGATGACAAATTATGTAGAGAAACAGAAAGACTACAGTCTGTCATTGGAAAAATATGATGTACTTCTGTGCAGTAATTGAATCTGATAAAATGTGCAATCCATGTAGATACAGCTAATAAATGTAATTTGTGCACATGTTGTCACTGTGTAATTAACACATGTTGTGTAATTAAATTTACAGCCCTGGAATTGTTTTCAGCATTTCTTCACTGTTTACATTTGTTGACTTATGCCATAAGCAGTTATTAATAGTTCTTCATTTTCTTCGTAGTTATTATCATATTTCTCCTTATTGGAAGTATTTCATACAAATATCAGAGCAAGAATATTAGTGACACTATACAATGAAAGAATACAATTGTAATAATATGCACCTAAACTGAATCTTTGTACTAAATATGTGATATATTAATGTTCCCCTATAGCATTTTTTATGCATTTTGTGCTTTAATATTGACAAACAAAGCATGAGATCATATTATGTGTACTTTGTGTACAGTTTTTTTTTTCACTTATGCACAGCTGGTTGGCCTGACCTCACTGGCCACAGTGATGATTGTGATGAGGAATCCATTAGGTTTAGTGTCATGGTCGTGGCTCATTTGTTAACTTTGTTAGCCTCGTAGCTCCTGTGCAAAACTAGTATTCACTAAATGTGTTTGAGATTGGGGCTGTTTGTGTCTCCAATGCAGAAACTTATTTTCATGCTGTGCTCCTCAGAAAAGCAGAGAGAAAGAAGATAAGGAAGCAGGAGAAAAGGCGATTTAGCAGCAGAAAGTGAGCAAGAGACACAGAGACAGCACTTGGTGCTTGAGAGAGAAAGACAGAACTTGCTCTGCCATCATTAGTTCTGCTCTCAGTGTGGTGACGAGGCTGTAATTATGGGATGTGGTTGTCATGCTCCATAACTCACCCATTGTGAAGGTGTTAAAGACGATATTAAAATAACAGCAATAGAGAGAGAGAGCAACGACAAAGAGAAAGAGAGAGAGGGAGAGACAGGCGGACTCATTTGCTGGCTCTTTACTAATTATTTGAGATCCCTCTTTTGCACTCAACTGTTTCCACCTACTCTCTCTCTCTCTCATTTCCTTGCTATCATCTTTCCCTCTCTCCCTCTTCTTCCTCTTTCTGCCTTCTTCCTCTCCCCTGCTCTCTTTCCCTCCCACACAGCTCACTTCTCACATGGTGGTTGTAAGAGAAATGTCACGGGCCTCTTGTCATATTGTGACTGCAGTAGCGCTGAAGAGAGTGTTAATGAAAGCAGCTAAAGATAACTAAGCAGCATGAAGTGGCAGCAGGGCAGCCGGTGCCACAGCCTACACATGGACCATGCATACACTACAAGAATGCTACAGAGAGATCATATATACATATACCAAAATCCAGCATGCTCTCGCACATCATAATAGTCCACAATAGACTGAACCCGCTGTGCAAACCATGCTTCTCCCACAAATGTGTTCTCTCAAAGCAACTACTGAGATCCTCAAGCGTTACAGAACTGGCAAAATCCTGGCAAACATAAAAATAAGGTTTTGTCCTATATAGGATGTAGTTCTTTGCTGTTGTTGTTTTAGTTCTGTTTTTGTTGTTTAATTAAGCTGTAATGAAATGAATAATGATAATGTAAAAAAGTATATCTTGACAAGTAACTTATGGACTGGTCATTTAGAGATTGTTGTAAGCTCCTTTTAAGATTACTTTACTAATTTTAAGATTGTTTTCATTTTGGAATGAATAATTGGTTAATAATTTGGCCTGTTTAAAGAAAATATCTTTCTGTTTCATACAAATTGTCTGGCAATATAATAAGAAAATGTGGCTTACTAAATGAGATGGAAACAAGATCAAATTAGCTTATGACAATCTCAAAATGGAAATTCTAAAATATATATATACTAGATTTAGGATAATGTTACTTGCCAAAATGTCACTTTTGCAGTAAAATATTTTAACTTGTAAACTGGTTGACTTATTAAATAATCCAATAATTATCATTAATAATTTATATTATATTTTTATATTTTTGCTGAATGACCTGACTAGAAGAAATTGAAAAAACTCAACATTTTAGGGTCATTAAGTTATTTAAATTTAAGTTAAAACCTGATATTGCTGCTGTCAGAGGAAAGCCTTGTATGTCTCTTTTCAGTTTTTTGATGTGATGTAATAATGCCTGTTGCCGTTTACATTGTGTGTAAATTTTATGATGAATTAAAGGGACCAAAATGACTTGAGGAAACCTTTGGTGTCTTTGATTTACAGTATAAAGAAAGTATGTTTTTTCATGTTTTCCTTTTAGTGATATGAGATTTTATACTGACAGCTGTTCTATCATTTTTAGAGTAAGGTGTCAAATTAATTGTGGTCGGTCTGATGGGACTAGTTTTGAGCAACAGCATACAGTCCAGCTCCATAGCATAGCATTTTAAATCTAAAGCTTCATGACTTTAAATGGGAATATTTGAGAGTGTTTGGTAACAGATCGGCAACAAAAAGGAGAAGCTTGGATATGGCAAATAATCATTTTTGACTCCAACCTGGGATACCTAATGTGAAATATATGAATAACTTCTGACCAAGTATACAGAGACATGCTAAATGCTAGCTAACAGCCTTACAAAACAAAAACATTTTTAACAATTCTATTCTTTGACCATGAATGCACATTAGGATTTAACGTTTACCTATTAAACCATTAAAAATAAACCATTAATAAATCATTAAATTTGGCACGGAGTGTTCAAGTTTCTGGGTGTAGGTGACATCAGTGTGTCCCTAAAACAAGAGCACAATAACAGGTACCCCCAAACATTTGCATACAGTCATGTATTTTCTCTCGTCACATTACAGTTCATTTTGACACATTCAGTTTAAGGTAAACGAACCAAAATTAGAAAAGACAGCACATATCAGATACGTTTTTCATGATGTGACTGCTTATGGTTCTAAAATCACCTTCTGTTTGCACCACAACCCACAACTGTGCAACCAGGCAGCTTCAAAAACATCTTTACTTTCTTCACCAAATACTTTACATATGTCAAAATAGTAAAAAAAATCTTTACACAATTCTTTACATATCTCAAAATAGTAAAAAAAACCTTTACATTCTTTACACAATTCTTTACATATCTCAAAATAGTAAAAAAAACCCTTTACATTCTTTACACAATTCTTTACATATCTCAAAATAGTAAAAAAAAACCTTTAAATTTTTTACACAATTCTTTACATATCTCAAAATAGTAAAAAAAACCCTTTACATTCTTTACACAATTCTTTACATATCTCAAAATAGTAAAAAAAAAACTTTACATTCTTTACAGAATTCTTTACTTATCTCAAAATAGTAAAAAAAAACCTTTACATTCTTTACACAATTCTTTACATATCTCAAAATAGTAAAAAAAACTTTACATTCTTTACACAATTCTTTACATATCTCAAAATAGTAAAAAAAATCTTTACATTCTTTACAAAATTCTTTACATATCTCAAAATAGTAAAAAAAAACAACTTTACATTCTTTACATAATTCTTTACATATCTCAAAATAGTGAAAAAAAATCTTTCCATTCTTTACACAATTCTTTACATATCACAAAAACAGAAAAATGTTGTGGATAGCAACAAAGGATATAGATTGCGGAATGCAGGAAGGCAAAGTTGGAGACAGAAACAGAACAATTCACACTAACTACATAAAGTGGATAGAAATTGTCAGGATGCATTTCAGTCTGGCTCCTTCAGTGTCATTGTGCCTCTTTATTATCTGGAGCACAGAGTTGGTGCTTGTGTCTGTGTGCATCACTCTGTGTGTATGAGGAAGTCTGGGTTTATGTTTTACAGTACCTTGCTCGCCTCCACTCATTTCTACAACACTTGTATTTGCTTGACAGTATGTGAGCATGTGCACCTTTGCTTAGAGTAATTGGCTATGACCCATCGCTTCCTCCAGAAACTGATTGGACTGATAATGTTGAGTCGTTATCTCCTCATGCTGCACATGCTAAAAGCCCCATTCATTTAAACGAGCAGTCAACAGACGAGCCCGTCCTCAGCATGAGTGAGAGAAAAGCGACAGAAACACCCCCCCAGCACCCCTTCCCTTTTCCATTTGTTTCACTCGTTCCGTATGAAGTATGCGGCAGGAGGAGAAATGAAGGCTTTCATGTTTCAAACAGGTTTAATTAAGAGGAGAAGGACAAAGACATCAAACCTCCGCCAGCAAGCGAATGCGTGGAATTCAATCTTCTTAGTCCAAGCAGGATGAATAAGAGGAATTAATGTTATTAATTTTAATCTTTAATGCATATTAAACTTTCCCACTGTAGTTGTGTGAGTTCAGAAGTGGGGCAAATTACTAGCCGGTTTTGTCTCGCAGCAAAGTAGAAGATGAACAGATAAGACAAATAGAAGAGGCCGCCTTGGCTGTAGAGTCATCCTGATTACTGTCCTGTAGCACTCCAAATACAGACAGTTACAAACCGACACAACGGCACTTTTGATGAAAACACACTAATCCATCTCAGTGTGCGTGTGCGTATGTGTGTGAGGGGGAGTGTGGTGGACATTGTCATGGAGGTGGATTAAAGAGATCTTGACTCATGACCGAAAAATCCCTTTCATGTAGGTCTTATAAGCACATGAAAGACAACCTTCTCTCTCTCTCTCTATTCCTCCTTTCTCACTCTCTTCTATCTCTTTTGTTTTCTTTCCTTCTTTTCATTTGCTCCCTTTCCTCTTTCTTTTACCCATCTCTCCTTTCTCTATCCAGCTCACTCTGACTTATTGTCACTAAAGAGGGCAGTCCAGGCTACATCATAGCTGTGATGTAGAGTCGCTTCAACCATCAGCCCAAGAAGCCTGGTGTAGCCACTGGTAGGAGGGCTCTTGGCTGCTGTCTCTGCGGCTGTGATGGCAACCTCCTCAGCCAACAATGAGGACATCAAAACATGCACATAAACAATGCACAAATGATGTAAAGCAGCAGCCATATTGCCCACTTCTCTATTTCTCCTTCCCTTTCCAAGCTTTTCTTTCATTCTCTGTCTTTTCTATCCCCCTGTCTCTCCTGAATCTATTGATCTCCCTCTTTTGTTCTCTCTATGTCTTTCATTTAATCACGTTTCAGGAGAGTTATTTCATGTTCGCTGAAACATGAAGGACGCAGGCCTGGTTTGTTGTTCTTTAGGGATCAGATCTTTTCAGCTGTTAATGCTGTTCATGTGATGAGACAGGCTGATGCCCAGAGTTACACCACCATCACCATTCACATTCACCACTGCTGGGAAAAAAGGACAGAAGTGGGGCAGAGAGGAAGAGAGTGGCAGAGAGAAAATAAGCCAAATGGCCGCTCTGATTGCTATAATGGAGCTGTGTTAATCTTCACAGCTGCTACAGATGTTCCTCAAATAGCAATAACACAACAGGTTGCGTGTGTATGTGTGTTGGGAAGTGCAGGTGTTGAGCATTTGATCGTCCCTGAGTCTAATAGACAACAATGACTCATAATGCCGTACAGGGGCTTCTCAGTGTTTAATCCTGCTAAACATCTAAAATGCGCTCTCTCTAATCCACATTATATATGAAGTAACAGATTACCTCATGCATAATGACCGCTTCATTTACCCACATAATATTCATTGTGAGAAAAACATCACAGAGGATCAGTGAAATGCAGCATGCCGAGGACATTCTGATCTGAGTAGGAGCAAACGCGCAGCTTCTCCTTGAAACTTCAAAACAAGGCTCTTGTGGAAGATGCAATATGAATTAATACATACATCTTTTGGTAAATAAGTTGCACAAACAAGTTTCACGCTTAGTTGCACATGTGACTTAAGGATGGGCCTTATCGCTGTATCCAACTGACCCATCATCCACAATTGCGGACATCCACAATTGCGACCAGTGATGGCCTCCATGAGTTTTGTTAAGGCCAGCACCATTGGCATTGTGCACTACACGCACACAGACCGTTGCAATGACCGCCCTTATCACCATGTCAGCATCACCAGAGACTGCAATGGTGTTGTGCCAGACTGTCATGGAGAGAATGGCAGCAGGTCGTTTTCAGTGAGTCCCACTTTTGTCATGGAGGAGGTGATCGATGAATCCATGTGTGGAGGATTGTGGTCAGGACCAAGATGAACGACTTGTCTTGCATCACACGTCTAAAAGGCCTTGGGTCAGGCCATCTCCACCCCTACTGCAAAATCTGCAGGAACTGTGTGAGAATATTCAAGCTGCATGGGATGGATTATCACAGGACGCCATTAGTAACATCTACAATGCCATGCTGAGAGGTCTGGCGTGTTAGTAAGCATGGCTGGCTGATGCCTTTTAGAGAGACTGTTTCTGCATGTGTAGCTCAATAGATATTGCCCATATCAGTCTAAATGTATCATCATTTATTCAACCTACTGTATATCAACCTTTATCTTCCTTTCCAATAGCACTGCAATCTGTAAATAAATATAAAGGTTTTTTATTGACTGGGTTTAAGGTATTATGTTACTGTAAGCCAAAGCACACCTGCAGAAAGATACCAGAAACCTCAAGAGAGAGAATTAGAGTGGTCTGAGGTCAAATCATCAGGTGATCTGATGTTTAGTACCTGCGGAGCTCACTCTCTAAGCAAGCTCGGAGAGAAATAATATGGAACTTGAGCAGATTAGATAACAGACCAGTTTGGATTGCACTAAGCAACAAACAACCCTATAATATACCGACATGAATAACATTTCAACTCCATAGTGGAGAGAGAGGTACAAACAAGTTGATCTACTTCAGTAAATCCGTCAGATTTAAAGTTACAGACTTGTTTTTCATTACATGAACAACACTTGAGATGATGGTTATGCCAGTGACAATGAATACAGCCATTTGCAAACGTTTGTACACCCCCAGTTAAATAGTATTTGTAATATATTGCATTTTGATTTGTTTTATGAATAGAACACCTTCTCTACAGAGAGCAAACTCAAATCTGACATTTTTCTGCTAATTATTGGCCATGAACCTCACACCTCAAAAATATCATTTGACCAAGGATGCCTTCAAACACAACTGTATCTACATTTTAAAATGTTGGATTTGGCACTACATGGCTCTTAGCAATCATAACCACAGTACAGCTGCTACTTCTATGCTAGGATTTGACATGTGATGCATTCAGCTAACAATGCAAAACTACAAATCTACAAAAGCTGAAAAAAAAAAGTTAAAAGCATTGCCTTAACAGGGAATTTCTACTCTGAAAGTCTGGATAGTGTTCTCAACTATGAGTTCAGTGTAGGATGTCCAGTCATGCTGCTCACAGTTATTAATAGTAAAAAGCTTCTTTTCTTCCCTGTTAAATGCAGTTTGCTTTAGACCAGACAAACAGACACAGCTAAACCTATAATACTGGCCATAAAAAGTAAAAATGTTAACCATATCACTCATGTTATTCATGTTTTTTGGCTAGCTACCCAGTAACAATACTTGCTTTCATAGAGTTCATGCAATTCCAAACTCTCACTTCTTAGCCAGATTGAATGCAGTATTAGCCATTCTTCCCTGTTGACCATTAAGAGACTGCATGATACACAAGTTAGCCAGGTACTTAAATGAAATGTTAGCTCCTTGGCTAAGCTGCACACAAGTCACCCCACAGGGACTGGCCATATCAGTTATACCTGGACCAAAATGGAGGATGTTTTTTGTGGACCAGCCTTAGGGCCTGTGTTAACGTGCATTTAGTGGTGACCATAACACATTTAGGCTTCATTTAACCACATGGAAATCTAGCTGTAAAAACCCTCAGGATGCAGTGTAATTGGAATTATGATTGAATAACCCGAATCACATTTAGAGGTGGTCAAAGGTAGATCTTGTTACAAGTGTAAGCGGAATGTTTTTTAATTATCTGTATACAAATAAGTGACTGAATATTTGTCTGCCAAGAGCTGCCGAGCAGGTGAGATCTTAAACAAGGAAACCAAAGAGGGAGGATATGCGAGGCTGAGGTTACCAAGAACCTTCATGCACATCAGGCAAATGAAAGCGTCCAAATCAAGCTTGTCCAATCATATAGCTGTAAGGATCCGTGTTCAATCAAACAAAGGTCAATCAAAACTTATCAGCTCAAATTACAGATGCAGGTTAGTGAAACATGTGAATGAAATCCAGCCAAAGTGTATCCAGATATTAAACAAGGTGTGAACAGGCTATTAGAGCTGCCCAGTTTGCAAAGTGACCTGAAATGCAACATGTTAAGTGTGATTGTAGCTAAGGCATAATTACAAACTTTACTAACACTGGGTAAACATGAAACCAACTTCCATAATGTTTAGTTTCTGGTCTAAATAAGGGTAAATAATAATAATAGTCTAAATAATCTTTTTCATATATCACCTCAGAATACAATAAAAACCTTGCTGTTAGCATGTAGAATCAGTGCAGTTGTAGTGTAAAAGCACAGTGAGAATAAGTTAGATCTGTATAATATTCCTAATGGCCTGTCTGTTATTTTACCTCAGTGAAGCTTTCATTAGCTAACACACATACTGCACAGCAGCGGGCTGGGGCTAGTCCTAGATGCCTCATAATCAGTGTCAGGCTATCTTTCATTGTCAGCGCTGTGAGATGAGCTTGCTCCCACTAATATGTGTTCTGTCCAGCAAAATATTAAGTTGTCAGACATGAAGATCTATCATGTAATAATTTTGCAGTTGTCATTCTTGTAGGTCTAGCCTTAACCTTAAGTCTGCTTGTTTTTTTTTAAAGGCGTTATGAGACCACGGCAGAGTCGCTAGTAGCAGTTTTATGAGTCCAAGCTATTGAAAAACTGCCAACATAAAGATCAAGTCAAAGCTCACTATCCCATTTTTCATTAGTAACGTTATTATTTTGTGGGAAGTTCTTTATTTCTGTTTTTTAAATTTTTATTTAATTAATCTTCTAAAATACGCCTGGCAGAGTTTCCCTTGTTTCAAGTGAGAACAATCCGAGGATGGCTGAGTTCCAGGTAAATTAGTGATCAGGATCCGAAACAGGGCACAAGCACGCACACATAATCACGTTCCTCTGTCTACTGTGGTTCCAGCTGTGCAGCATGCCCCGGAGTGTCCCACTCCTCTTTGGTACTTTGGAAAGTGGGGGGGGGGGGTGTCAGCGGGGTGTGTGTGTACCTTTAGAAGAGGAGTGTTTCTGATGCTCCGCTCTGGACTGTAATGTATTCACTCCAGCAGTGACCCCACCCGCTGTGCTTACAGAATGGCCCTAAAAACCCTGTCAGACTCTTGCGCTCGGCATTTCATTATTCATAACGTGAAATTAATAACCACCCCTTTTGTCCCCAGGCTGTGTGTGTAGGTGAACATGTGTGTGTTTCATTGTGTGTGTTCATGTGTGTGTACGCTTGCCCCAAGGCTGTGATTGTCTCTTTGAGGGGTGAGGAGAGGAAATGAGTCTGGAATGCCACAGGGAGAAAGAGTGAGAGAGAGACACAGAGGGAGAAAGACAGGGGGCGAGAGAGAGACACAGCAAAAAAGTGTTGAAGAATGAGAGAGGGACAGGAGAGAAATAAAAAGAAAACAGGAACAGAGAAAATGAGAGTGAAGGGAGAGAAAGAATGAGATGTGGCCAGGGAAAGAGAGGATAAAGTGGAGGATAGTGAGAGAAAGAAAAAAGAGAAAAAGAGAGAACGTTGGTAGACAGCTTAAGAGCAAGCAAATCAGAAGGCTAAGAGTATAAGAGAAAGAGTGAGAGGGCTGGTAGAGACCTTTAAAGTAAGTGAGGGCGAAAGAGAGAGATACAAGGATAGAGGAAGCAATGGGAACTTAGAAAAGGGATCAAAAGAGATAGAAGGAGAGAGAGAGAATAAGACAGAATGATACAGTAATTAAGGAGAATGTGTGAGAGAGGGGTGGCCACAGAAAGAGAGATAGCAAGAGAGAGGGAGGAGAGAGAATGAATGAGTAAAAAAACAATAGAAATAGATGAAAAGGAAAAGGAAAGAGTATGAAGGGTATGTGTAGAGAATGAGATAAGATGAGATGAGAAGGGATAAGAGCAATAGAAAAAGAAAAGTGGGCCAGAGAAAGAGGGTGAAAAAGAAAGGATTAAAAAGAGTGGAGAGAGAATTAGGGATGGAGAAATCATTGATAGAGAGATCTGAGAAAGGGCAAAAAAGGGGAGAATGGAGAGAATGAGAGATCTAGCAAGAGGGAGGGAGAATGAGTGAGAGAGATAGAATGGTAGACACAGAAAATGAGAGAAAAAGGTGGAGAAAGAATGAGAGAATGATAGAAAGAGAGGGAGCAAAAATGAAAAGGGTAAGAGAAAGACAGCGATTGGGAATGCTAAAAAGAGAGAGTGAGAGAATGACAAAGTGAGAATGAGTAAAAGAAAGTGATGAAACAAATGAAGAGCAAAAGAATAATAGAAATAAAAGAGCAAAAGAAAGAATGAAATAATGAAAGAAAGAGAGAGTTTAACACTATGCATTGTGCTGGACTGACACAATACGAGGATGAGGATTAGGATGATGACAATGATGGCGATGACGATGATGACCGCCCGATGATTATGATGATGATAAGGATGATGTTGATGAGGATGCCGCGATGATGATGAGGATGATGTTGATGAGGATGGCGCGATGATGATGAGGATGATGTTGATGGCGCGATGATGATGGTGATGATGAGGATGATGTTGATGAGGATGGCGCGATGATGATGAGGATGATGTTGATGAGGATGGCGCGATGATGATGAGGATGATGTTGATGGCGCGATGATGATGATGATGGTGATGATGAGGGTGGTGCAATGATGATGATGATGAGGATGATGTTGATGGCGCGATGATGATGAGGATGATGATGATGAGGATGGCGTGATGATGATGATGATGAGGATGGAGCGATGATGATGATGAGGATGGCACGATGATGATGAGGATGATGTTGATGGCGCGATGATGGTGATGATGGTGATGATGAGGATGGTGCAATGATGATGATGATGAGGATGGCGTGATGATGATGATGATGTTGATGAGGATGGAGCGATGATGATGATGATGAGGATAGCGCGATGATGATGAGGATGATGTTGATGGCGCGATGATGGTGATGATGGTGATGATGAGGATGGTGCAATGATAATGATGAGGAGGATGAGGATGGCGCGATGATGATGAGGATGATGATGATGATGGTGATGATGAGGATGGTGCAATGATGATGATGAGAAGGATGATGTCGGCAATGATGATGATGAGGAGGAGGATGATGATGACAATGATGATGATAAGTAGGATGATGACGATGATGATGAAGAGGAGGAGGATGATGGCGTAAGGATGATGATGAGGAAGAGGATGGCATGATGATGATGATGAGAAGGATGATGACAATGATGATGGTGATGGTAGTGGGCAGTCACGAGACCTGGCGCCTGTGTTGTCTTCTCCATTAAGACTTCCAGAGGGGGAGATAACACACCCAGCTCGAGCGTAAACAAGAGCACTGTTGGTGTCCCCAGTGGCCCATTCCATCATATGAGAGACTCTCTTGTCCTGTCATGGTCAAACCATCCAAGATGGCTTCAGTCCAGACATCCGGAGTAATAAACCAACCCATACGCAAAGGACAGAGAGTCAGAGATCATGACCTATGACAGCCAGTTTTAAATAGCCTGTGTGTGAGAGAGAGAGTGTGTGGGATCTTTGCTGATGGACACTACGCAGAAACAGATTTCCATTTTCTCTCTGGCAATTCCATCAGTAGCGTGCCAACCAATGATTTCACTGGGGGAATTTGTGTGAGTCTGTCTGTGTGTGTGTGTGTCTGTGATGGCGGAGGGGGTTTGTGTGTGGGTGGGGTGATTGTGTGTGTATGTGCATGTGCAGATTTAATGCAGATGGATGGAGATTCAGCAAGTCTCTCAGTCTGGGCTCAGACAGATGTTGGAGAGTTGCAGTGGTGACAGCTGGAACTCCATCAACATCCTCAAACTTCACATTCAATCAGAGAGAGATGAGAGGGATAATGAGAGAGAAACAAAGAAAGAGAGATAGAGACATAGAGAAACAGGGAAAGAGAGGGAGAGAGAGAGAGTGAGTGAGAGAGAGAGAGGGAGAGAGAGGGAGGGAAATGAAACCTTTTGAATTATTGAGTATTTACCCACCCTGCCTCTGTTTGTGCCTTAGTCACCACTACCTTAAAACATCTACATGAATAAATCAGCACAGACATGCTTCTGGAGTCTGAACACTGTCTCGTTTTTTTTTTTTTCTTCCTTCATTTTTTACACCACTTGAAAACCAGCTGCCCCTTATATCACAAATCCATTTTATGACCCGACAGAACTTTTAAAAAGTTTCCTCTATTGATTACATTCACACATGTTAAACTAGAAAGGGAAAGAACTTTAAGTTGGCTTGTAAAAGGCTGATTATTACGTTAAAACGTTTAAAAGTTGAACTACCTTAAATTAACTGCCACTCTGCCACCTTAAATTCACGCCTACCACCTTAAATGTCCTGCCACCTTAAATTCATTGCCACGTTAAATTCACTCCTACCACCTTAAAGTCCCTGCCACCTTAAATTTACTCCTTCCACCTTAACTTTGATGCCACCTTAAATTCACTTCTACTCTCTTAATTTCCCTACTACATTACATACCCTAACACCTTTAATTCAAATATACCACCTTAAACTCTCTGCCACCCCAATATCACTCTTGCCACCTTAAATTCCGTCATACCACCTTAAATTCAACACTACCTTAAATTCACTGTTCCATATTTACTCCATTGTTTTAGCTGACACTGCTGTGTGTCTGTGGGTCTTTGTGTGAGAGGCCCATTATGGCATCACTTGTGGCAGTTGAGATTTGAATTCACTATTCATTTCCTTGTCCAAAAACGGCTGCCGTATGAAAACCGTACATCGGAATTCTTAGAAAAGCACAAGCAAACTATTCGGGTATAGGACCTACGATCCTGCAAAATTACGTGGTTCTACATCAAAAACTGTAGGAGGAGAAACTGTCTAAATTTTCAGCATAGAATAATAAGAATAAGAAGATTTTGAAGAACAGTAAGTTGGCTTTTACAAGCCAACTTAACTAGTCTCTCCAAAATCTTTTTATTTATTATCCTTTTATTTAAACTCATTTACATAATGATGTTATGTAATAAATGGCGTTTACATTAGATTTACATTCTGTAGTGACAGGTTCTAGTCTAAACATTTATTCTGATGCTGGGACGTCAAGAAAAGCAGAAAGATCAAATCACTAGAACACAGATCTTCTAAATATGAGCACAAAGGTAACTGGCCATAATTCAGCACTTGCTTTCACTGGCCTGACATCATTGCTGTGGGTGTGGGTGCATAAGTTGAAGTCAGTTTATTTTTAAGTTGCTTCTTCTGAGGGTCGTGGAGAGGGGTGGGGGTGTTGGAGTCTATCCCACTTTCACTGGGTGGAAGGGAATCTGCCATACACTCCAGATAATTAACTGTTAAACGTTCCTAATTTGTTGGGTAAAGGCAGGAGCAGCACACTAAAACAAGTACACAGCTCTATGGTCATGTGGTATTAGCAAGTACATGCTGTGGTGTGTTGTAAGACTGAGAATGAGGTATTTTGGGTTGGGCTTTAGTTTTGTCTCCCTTGTTCCTCCATAGTTCCATTCTGTTGTCATGTCCTCCTGTGTTTTGCTTGTAACGCTGCCCTGTCTCCAGATGCTTCTCTCTCACTTTGTGTCTGTATTTATAGGTCCTCCCATGTTTTTTTGCTTGTGATTTTTGTTTGCTCTTTCATTCTCACCTGTGGTTCACTTTTGTTAGTTTCCTGTTGTCTTTGTTTGTTTCTTTCTCATGGCGTGTCACAAAAGCCTCTACAGCTGCCTTATTCCTGCCAATCCTTTGTGAATGAACAAATCAGAGTACTTTA
The DNA here is from genome assembly GCA_024036415.1 of Prochilodus magdalenae. Classification (NCBI taxonomy): domain Eukaryota; kingdom Metazoa; phylum Chordata; class Actinopteri; order Characiformes; family Prochilodontidae; genus Prochilodus; species Prochilodus magdalenae. The sequence goes on along the minus strand of JAMWET010006928.1, from coordinate 58,356 downwards.
AATATTAAGAAGAAAAAATTAAAATATTCCTATAGATGGTTTGTTGACCACTGAGATGACCAACATGGTCAGACCTGTTTTGCTTTTTTCAGGTTTCCCTTTAGTGTGTTGTGTAGCTTTTTGTGTATGTAAATAGTCTGTTTTAAAGCCCAAAGTATGAAGGAATAGTGCCAATGCAAGCAGGAGTGTAGCTAGAATGTTTAGAATGGGCTGGTCAGGTTAGACCCAAAGCATTTAAGAGGTGGCACACTGCTAAGTATGTAAGCACGTGAATATATAAACAAACAAATAAAATATTGCACAGTTTATTACTTATCTTACTTATTACTATCTTCACAGTTACTGTACATACTGTATATAAACTCACTGACATGTATATTTTACTCAGCACATTTGTTGCTCTTACAGTTTATGTAATCTACATTATATTCCCTCCACTCACTCTGTATATATGTATATTAGATTTATACTGCATCTGTTTTTCTAACCTTCCACCGTCCATAATTGTACGAACTGTAACCTTGCATTGGTTGCCATGGTTACTTCCTGCACTTTATATGTAAATAATACTGTATTTTGCATTTCTGGCTAGATGCTAACTGTATTTCACCTGTACTCTGCACAATGACAAAGTTTATTCTAATCTAATCTAATCTAATCTAATCTAATCTAATCTAATCTAATCTAACAGTATCCATTCTGTATTGAAGTGACAAGTAAATTGATTTGTTTTCTCTCTGCATATAACAAAATCTATCCATTATTTCCACCTAAAATAAATATTACATGAGTACAACTATTGCCAAAAGTAAACTGAAAGAGACAACTGTGTTGATTTAACATGTTTTAGTTATCTATGAAGAAATTATCTATATGAAACAAGTCAAATCAGTGCAGCACTGTATTCAGTGCACAAGATTAGAAGAACATACAGATAGGCCATAGCAGTGATTCGTTTATATTGCATTCACTACAGGCTATACATGATTCTAATGATAGGAAAGCCCGCCAGATAGCACTGAATAAAGTGTCCTACAAACTATGTGCATGCATACAACTGTAAAAAGAAATGAATTAGCATGATAAACAATTCTAATTTTTAATAGTTAGTAATAGTTAATTTATAGTTTATTTATAGTTAGTAGTTATAGTTAATAGTTAATTTTACCATTAAACAGCCTGCTTCATAATGTAGATCACAGGACAGCACTGCTGAAGAGACTCACATTCACTTGCCTGCTTGCTGAGTAATTTACACTATCACAGTTAATTATAAAATGCACCGTCATCAGACTGCAACTGATTGGTAACTCCCCTGAGTACAGATTTTCAAAGCGTAAACGATGTTTTACTGATGATAACTGACTGATGATGGCTGTATGCCTCATTTTCCATAGATAAAGTGGGCAGAAGAGTAGTTGTACTTTATCCCAGGACTGCACTGGCCATGCCTTGCCACTCCTTGGTTACACCCCTAGTTGCAAGTGTGCATGGAGCTGTGGTGGTCGACTTGGTCTGCTTCATGTTCTGAATCTCCAACTTGCAGCAAGTCAAGAGTCAAGTCATGTAACAAAGACTCCAGTCAGTCCACATTTAACTTGCTAAGGCTTTGGCCTCCTGGCCTTGCTAGGTCAGTGGGATTCGACTATGCAACAATCAATTTTAATTTACATCAAACCTATCTTCTGATTTATCTTCACATGACACAAAGAACAGTGTGGAGAACTGGGATGCCATGCAAACGATATGAATAAGTATACACAGCACAAATTTTCACTCGATTGTTCACATGTTATGTATAAAATGTTTACCGGCAGATACAATCCTAAAATCGGGAGGTTCTATCCTTCCATTTCCTGCTCTGTGGAAAACATTAACATGGGATAATTTGCCCATCTTGCTACACAAACTCACTATAATATTTCAGTCATAATATCCACTGATACACTTACTAACTAAGCAAAGCTTCTCATGATTATCCAGTTGTATTGAATAATAGAAAAAATTGTCACCACTTTATTAAAATTACAAAACACTGGCTAAAAAAACTGATGATATGATGCATGATCTGATCTTGTTTGCATGCATTCAGCTTGGCTTAAATGCAGGAAGTCAAAACTTGGAATTTTGTGTTTGAACTATCCAAGTGAAGGAAAAACACATAGAATTGCATCATTTTTGAGCTCATGAAGGCTAGTGGTACGCAACTCCTGGCTTTAAATCCACCTAATTCAAAATGAGACAGTGCCAGAGCAGCAGACACAAAGATGCCACCAAGATTAAAACAGCCTAAATTTAGTTTACCAGCTCTTAAGAGCTGTCACAGATCATAGTGATATGTTCCTGAGCTAAAATATTGGCTGGGTGATGGGCCAACAAATTTAGAGAAAAATTTGTATTTACATTAAAGTGATCAGATTCCTGCAATGAAAACCAGAGACACTTTCAGTTGGCAGTCATTTTACCATGATCACTACTGTACCATAATAAGATATGATGAAGCTGGGATGAATGCTACAATTGGGAACTTTGTAAACTACGGCATAAAATCATACAGTAGCCTACCTTGTAGAGTAAAACTATGATAACCCACTGAACACTCAATAATTAAAATAATAACAGATTTATATTTTATGCTGCTCAAATACAAGCTGTTTGCCTTATTCCATAAGCCATCAAAAACGCTAGGCTTCACTGGTAAATAATAAGCTAGGGAAATACACAGTTTCTTTCTTGAGCCGATCACAAAGAAGAGTTGAATGCCCATTACTTAGGAAAGTGAGTATTGTTAGCAGTTAGTTAGCCAGTTAATGAAATGGGATATACATTTATCCTGTTTTTAAAACAGTGAACAGTGAATGCTACAGATTTAAGCAACAGCTGCATCTGTTGGTCGACTAATCGGGAACAAACCAACGTGCTGACTGGACATCCAGCACTGACCTCAGAAGCGATATCGTCATAGTCAACCTAGCCAGTTTAACCTGTGAACAGATTTCTTTAATTTCTTTAATTTCTTTCTTTTTTTCTGTTCAGGTGTGTGTGAGTCAAATGTAACATTACAGCTGCATCATCACTGCCATCTAGATAAAGTTTTGAGTTGGAGACATCATCACAATGAACTGCAGAGCAGCCAGTGTGAGGTCTAAATGGTTATTGTGCATATACAGTAGTGAGTATTTAGCAAAAGTTCAGCCAATCAGATTTTAGACCTCAAAATGAGTTACAGTACCAGTCAAAAGTTTAGACACGGCTACTCATAGAGGGTTTCCTTATTTTTAGCTTAATGTTTTACATTAGAATAAAATTGAAGACATTAAACTATAAAATAGCACTAATGGATTTATACATTGAACTTTACAGGAGGATAAAACAGCTTTCTTAACCTGCAATGGAGGTATAACAAGATTTTTTTTCTAAGCACTTCTGTACAAATTCTATTGGTCATCCAGTTTATTATTTATTATGTTTTATTACCACAGCAACAACATAGCATGTTCAAGAAAGAAGTGTCATGTTAGTTTTGGAGAAACTGTAACAGCATTTTTTTCTTTATGTTTTTCAGGTAAGGATTCTTAGGCTAGCCCACTGGCTGGGTAGATTAGGAAGCACTAAGTCAGTCCAGGGCTGACAGCTGAGAGAACAGAGCAAACAGACAAAACTCTCTTCAGGTACAGTGTAGCATTGGCCGACAACAGCTTATTAATAAAGCACAATGACTTGTGCATGGGCTATATCTTCTTTCATAGCGTTGAATGCTGCAATATGTGTTATGATGCAACTCTCTGACTCTACAGCAGTAGCTGTTTCAGGAGCTTTTAGTGTCCTAAGCTCCTGAAATGTTTACTGCTTTCCGTCTTCCACCTCACTATCTGCTTTGCACATTGTTTAGGCGGGTACAAAGGGTGGGTTAGTTGCACTGAAGCTTTGTCACACCATGGCGAGGTCAATACATTAAACAGAAATGAAGAACTGAGCTTTTGGAATCATTGCTAAAACAAAGACCCAACCTGCTGTGATATTTATGTTGTATTTTGGAAACATACGCCCAACATCAAAAGAATAGTCCTAATACTGCCCAGAAGGAAGTGTTGGAATGTAAAGCTATTGGGAAGGAAGATAAAGGTTACCAGGAACAATAAATGATGATACATTTAGACTGATATGGGAAATATTTATTGAGCTACACATACAAAAGTAGCGTCCCTCAGTACAGAATCAGGCCACCATGTTTGTTAATGCAACAGACATCTTGACATAAAATTGTAGAGGTTCCCATGCAGCTTAAATATTCTCACACAGTTCCTGCAGATTTTGCAGTGGGACTGGAGGTGGACTGGCACCAGGCCTTCTGGACATGTGAAAACAATCCATTCATCTTGGCGCTGACCACGGTGCTTCCACACACAGATCCGTTATGGTGGTATGTTTCCACCAAGGCAATTGTGGCTGTTGGGTCACTTTTCACATGGAGAATTTGTCAATTTTCCCTCCCCATGGTTCGTGTAGGTCTCCCAGATCATTAATGTTGCTGGTGGCATGCCTTATTCTATCCACTGCTGCCAACAGCATGCTACGGTAGAATCTGCACAACCAGTATGGTGGGCAATACATCAATAAGACCATCCTGTTTCCCAGAGCCTAATGATGTGACCCCTCTCCAACTCTTATAACTGTTTAAACTGCTTTCCAAATCTTCTCTAAGGCATACTGATGCTACCAACACAACAACATAAGTCAGACTGGAGAGCAAGCACAACTTTATATAGTCAGTCAGGTGCAGTGATAGAGCCTGTTTGTGTTTACATCACACGTGCAGATCATTAAAAGCTGAATCATTGGCATGTCTTATGAAATCAAACCTACCCACCAAGTTTTATTCCTGTTGGTTGACTCTTTATGGGTGAAACTACTTTTAATGATGAGTGTATATTCTACATCACCTGGAATAAATCCCCCGACCATTTTATTAGCCATTAATAAAACTGTTCCCAGTCCAGAGCTGCTATGATTGAAGCAAATGATACTGTTATCAATTAAGTGTTAAATATTTAGTGTTGACTGCGGCACAGCAACATAACCTTTCTGTGATGTGTATGTTCATAGCATGCACTAAAACACACTGCAGGGGTTGAAGGGTGCAGCAGCTTTCTCTCTCTCTTTTTGTTTCTGTCTCTATATGTGTGTATGTATACATATATGTGAGAGAGCGCAAGATCAAGCATCATGTGTGCTATGCATTCATATGCATGCTGCATTTACATGCCAGCATTGAAAATACTCATAGCACAAGGCCACGGTGGCATGGAGCCATATAAAGTTGCTATTGTGATATAACAGGCATAGCAGTGGTGTTTCTACCCACCCACGTGGTGATGGTTTTAGTCCCTTTTGATGTAAAAGTGCTTTGAAAACATGTTAATGTCTGTGACACTGTGTTTTCATTAAAGTAGTTGATGTAAAGGAACAAATACACCTGAACTTCAATTACACTCATCATCAAAAGAAGGATTGCAGATAAAGGTTACCAGGGAAAATAAATGATGAGAACTTTAGACTGATATGGGTAATATTTATTGAGCTACACATACCAAAGTAGCGTCTCTCAGTATGGTCCGGGCCGCCATGTTTGCTAAACCAACATGCCAGATGTCTCGGCATGGAATTATAGAGGTTTCTAATGATATCCTGTGATAATCCATCCCATGTAGCTTGAATGTTCTCACACATCTCCTGCAGAGTTTGTGGTAGGAGTGAAGGTGGAGTGACACCAGGCTTTCTGGACATGTGACATGTGACAACAACACAGCCAGTAGGCAACGTTGGCTTTACCTACTTTACCTACAAATAAAAGTGAAATGTTTTCATCTAATGTTTGAAGATGGTTTGGAAGATATTTATAATTTCTAAAATGTTCCCATAAGTTGTGTATGAAATGTAAACTAAGACAAAACGTTTTTAATTGCATCACTTAGAGCATGTTTTGAGGATGCTGTCAGGGTCATAGATTATGTTACCTGATAATAAAAGAAGGATTCAATCTCAGGACAACACTCAGAAAACGTTTTTGCATGTTACTGAAACCTGAGAATGTTTTTAAAAAACGTTCTCCTACCTATAGAAAGAACATTCCGCAAATAAAAAAAAAACTTCCCACCATTACAATTCATATTCCCAGAACGTTTTTAGAGCAAATCATTTCTAGCTGGGTAGAGGCATAATGATACACATATAGTATTTACAGGCTCATTATGGTTTTAATTTCGAGTCAATATATTGTATATACATTATATTTGTATATCTACAAAGCTCAAACTATATACACTGCACAAATTGGCTTGGCTCAATTACAGAGAAGTTCTCCAGTAGATCTGTTTTCAGTGCCTGTCGTTATATAACATACCCTAAAAATCACAAGGTTTTAGAAGTTATAATCAGTGTGTAAATAGCATAAAAACGCTCTCTCTCTCTCTCTCTCTCTCTCTCTCTATCTCTATCTCTATCTCTATCTCTATCTCTATCTTCAAACTGACCCAGGCTTAAGATGAAAACATTACTAATCTTTTGGGCACTAGCAGAAGAGAAGGAGCATTGCTCTTTATGCAGCCTTCTCCTCCTTCCCCAAAATGGGCAAGAGGAAGACAAAGCTAGAGTGAAAGTAAAGAGTAAGCTTGAGGAAGTGTTGGTTCATGGTTCATGCTTTTCTAGCAGGGGAATTTGTGGAGTGGGGAATGTTCTGCTTCATTGTAAAGAGCCGTGGATGGGTTTTAGAATGGGTTGTGTGTTGGTGTGTGTTGCGGGAGGGCTGTGTGGTTGTGTGTGTAGGTGGATTGATGTGTTTGTCTCGTTGTTCATAGCTTCTCCACAGGCCTCCTTACTTAGGCTCGAAACTGTAATAAGATAACGATGGGTAATAAGCATCAGTAAGTAGCACAGGTCACAGCTCATCACTGCTGTGATGAGTTTTTCTACACTGCTTAAGCGTAATTGCTGGAGTGTTGCAATTTCACTTTGAAAACAGTGCCGCAAGCCCACAGCACTGACGTTCCTAAGTATACCTGGAGAAATCTTACAAACAAAATGAATGTTTCAAGAGACACAGTTATTTATGAGAGCTCTTCAGTATCTGGTAATTTAGTGACCCACCCTATAAGCAAATGTGCAAAAAATAAATCTACTCAAATAAATTACAGTCACTACCTGCAGACTGCTGCACAGCCTACCCTCATAAAACTGAAGGCCAATTGAATCCTAAATGGTTCTTGACTTGAATTGGTACATAAACTATATGTAGCTGTCCAAAGAAAAAACAATTATCTACAAATGGTAACTTTAGTTTAGAGAGGCCAAAAACCTTCAGTATTTTCAATGCAAGTTCATGTAGAGAAATTCTATTCATTTCTGGAGGATTTCTAATGGTCTATTAATTATGAAATTTTCATACAATGCAAAGGACATCTGCTGGACTCTACTAGTTGTGTGATTTTACTCAATTGCTGTTTCCATGCAGTTTTGTACTTTTAACTGACCTGGACGACTAAAACAAAACTGGTTCTATTTAGAATACAATTTAAAATACCTTTAAAAAAAAGCTGAAACATTAAATGAAAAAAATGCTAAACATTAGTTTTCACGAGTTGGAAATGAGGGGTTCATGTTTGGAAGACCTCCCAATAGAATGATCATGTAAATGATGATTTTGTGTATATCTACAGTAGCTTATTATATTATATAAGATATATATTAGGATATATCATCTTATTTAATATATTGGGCTAAAATAGATCATAATATAATCTAAATTGTTCATTATTTACCACAGCTTAAACATAATGCGGTAGGTCTGTCTATATAGGCTGGAACATGCACAATGTGTTTCTCGGGGCACTGTGACATCCATGGTTTATTAGCAATATATCAATGGTCACTTTCTGACCACAAGACCCAGCATCCAGACATTCCTTCTAATTAGTAAACTCAGCTACTTTAAAGAACACTAATTGCTGACACAGGCATTCATTTGTGCACTCACAGCATATATAAATAAAAGCAAATGCCAATAGAATAGCACATGCTGGAGCATGAGTCTGAGGTGACTCAATGCCAAGCATTAATTATAACATCCAGAGCAGCATTGGGTTGTGGAGATGTGGGTTGGTGCAGAGTTTGTGATTCGGTCATCCAACATTAGTACCTGATTTCTACTGAATGATGTTGGGGCTGAATGCTATCAAATCCTCACCCTGAAGTTCCAACATCAATGAGCAGATTTACCAAAAAGTGCATTAATTACTGAGAGTCTAACAACGGTCTGTGGGAATTGCCAGTTTAGCAGGTTATTGATCTGCTATATGCAAAGTGAACGACTAGCACAATATAACTTCTGGTTGGTTTGCATGGTTTTTGTAAGAAAGCCTGTGTCGGTGAGGTAGGAGAAAGTCTGTCCTTTTCTGGCTCTGTTAAAATATATTAACTCCTAAATATTAAAACTAAATACGTATGAATATACAAACCGGATTCCAAAAAAGTTGGGACACTAAACAAATTGTGAATAAAAACTGAATGCAATGATGTGGAGGTGCCGACATCTAATATTTTATTCAGAATAGAACACAAATCACAGATCAAAAGTTTAAACTGAGAGAATGTATCATTTTAAGGGAAAAATATGTTGTTTCAAAATTTCATGGCGTCAACAAATCCCAAAAAAGTTGGGACAAGGCCATTTTTACCACTGTGTGGCATCCCCCCTTCTTCTTACCACACTCAACAGACGTCTGGGGACAGAGGAGACCAGTTTCTCAAGTTTAGAAATAGGAATGCTCTCCCATTCATGTCTAATACAGGCCTCTAACTGTTCAATCATCTTGGGCCTTCTTTGTCGCACCTTCCTCTTTATGATGCGCCAAATGTTCTCTATAGGTGAAAGATCTGGACTGCAGGCTGGCCATTTCAGTACCTGGATCCTTCTCCTATGTAGCCATGATGTTGTGATTGCTGCAGAATGTGGTCTGGCATTATCTTGTTAAAAGGCAGGGTCTTCCCTGAAAGAGATGACGTCTAGATGGGAGCATATGTTGTTCTAGAACCTGAACATAGTTCTCTGCATTAATGGTGCCTTTCTAGACATGCAAGCTGCCCATGCCACAAGCACTCATGCAACTCCATACCATCAGTGATGCAGGCTTCTAAACAGAGCATTGCTAACAACTTGGTTTATCCTTGTCCTCTCTGGTCCGGATGACATGGCGCCCCAGTGTTCCATAAAGAACTTCAAATCGTGACTCATCTGACCACAGAACAGTCTTCCATTTTGCCACACTCCATTTTAAAAGACCCCTGGCCCAGTGCAAACGTCTGAGCTTGTGGAGCTTGCTTAGAAATGGCTTCCTTTTTGCACTGTAGAGTTTCAGCTGGCAACGGCGGATGGCACGGTGGATTGTGTTCACTGACAATGCTTTCTGGAAGTATTCCTGAGCCCATTCTGTTTTTTCCTTGACAGTGGCATTCCTGTTTGAGGTGCAGTGACGTTTAAGGGCCCGGAGATCACAAGCATCCAGTAGAGTTTTACGGCCTTGGCCCTTACGCACAGCGATTGTTCCAGATTCTCTGAATCTTTGGATGATGTTATGCACGGTTGATGATGATAACTTAAAAGTATTTGCTATTTTACGCTGGGTAACACCATTCTGGTATTGCTGCACTATCTTTCTGCGCAACAATGGTGGAATTGGTGATCCTCTTACCATTTTGGCTTCAGAGAGACACTGACACTCTGAGAAGCTCTTTTTATACTCAATCATGTTGTCAATTGACCTAATTAGTGTTAATTGGTCTTCCAGCTGTTCGTTATATGCTCAATTTCCTTTTTCCATCCACTTATTGCTACTTGTCCCAACTTTTTTGGGATTTGTTGACGCCATGAAATTTTGAAACAACATAATTTTCCCTTAAAATGATACATTCTCTCAGTTTAAACTTTTGATCTGTGATTTGTGTTCTATTCTGAATAAAATATTAGATGTTGGCACCTCCACATCATTGCATTCAGTTTTTATTCACAATTTGTTTAGTGTCCCAATTTTTTTGGAATCCGGTTTGTATTATTCTTAAAAACTTTATTTTAACATGGTAGGTCAGGCATTTACTCTTGGAGGTCTGAGCTGAAGATAAGCTCTGTGCGGAGTGCTTTTAGAAAGCCTTTGTGATATTGAAAAATCCTTTTGGGAGCTGCATGATTTGTATTTTGTGGTCAGTCTAACCTTGTAGCTATGTAAAGTGCATCAAAGGCTGTGACATTTCTGCTACAAGAGCCACAGCCCGCACAATAGCGATTAGCTTTGCTAATGCAGGAGCTACACAGCCACAAGACATGCTGTAGGCAATCATTTAGAAAAGAAAAGTGTCAAATCATTAAAATCGTTATCATTATTATTTTACTTTACTGCCCTGAAGACACTGTGCTGTTACATATACCAAAGTATTCGGAAATTAGCAGTTTAAAACACTATCTTCCTACAACAATAAGGCTTTATTTTTTCTTCCTCCCATTATATAAGCATAATGTAGCATGCTGACATTAAGTATTTATTTTTAAATAAAAAATGTTAAATATGATTAAAACACACCAACAAGGGCAGCCAAGTTATAATAACTTGGCTGCCCTTTGTTGGTGTTCATATTTAAGTCAGCGCAGTAACATTTGGTCAACACCAAATGAAGACGAGCTTTTTACAGGCATTAAATACCACACAGTCAGGATTTATCACTCCTGATAAAGAAGAGTGGGGCATCTTGACACACCTTTCACATGTGTTTATAAATTGTGGCATCAGCAAATTATAATGTTGCAAATTGTGTATCAAATGAAAGAACTCAGTCAGCATTTTCTATTAATGACATGTTTATACTTTTACTTCAGCACAGACACTTATAAACAATTAAACAGTGAGTGTGTACTTGTACCCCATCAGCTGGTGAGTTGTCACACTATGTAAAGTAAGACACTGCACTGTATTTATTTTTTATTTGTTTGTTTATTTAAATACAATTTAAAATAAAAAATTAAATAGCTTCATTAATAACTGAACATAATTAATGATTAATCACAGGGTGTCCTGAAGAGTTTTGTTTAAGCAAGCCACAACTACTGGAAAATCATTTCAAGCAAACATTCAAGTAAAGTATTTCAAGCATTCAAACCAAAATCTTATTTAATAATATTTACAAATGATAAACATTGTTCATATTCGGCAACTTCACTTGCAAAATCACTGAGAGGAGTTGGCCCCGCTTTGTTGTAAAGTCAGCTTAGTGTAGGACCATATGCGCTTCCAAGGTGGTGGCTAAGGTGGCCAGTTACCTCGCTAAATCTGACTGGCTACCCACCGCCAACGCTTGCCCTGACACCTTGACAAAGATTATTTCTGCCAACCCTGGTATCACTTTCTAGAACTGCCAGTATGCAGGACATAAGCTAGAATAAAACAGGGCAATGTATTCTCTCTTCTAATAAGCCTCGAAAGATTTTAACTAGACAATCAAAATTACAAAAAATATATTATTTCACCATGGCAACCCTTAACCCTTATAATGGTACCTAGAGGATGCACAACTACTTTTCCTAAACTGATGCTTAAATTAGAGTAGATGCCTAAGTGTATACTTTCTATCAGTATTTTGCACCTTTAAATGCATATGTGATACAGCAAAAGTGCAAAACAGTGACTGCTGAAAGCCTTTACTAATTTTATTATTTTTGTTTATTATTTTTATGTACTACTAAGTCACAACACAAATTATCACCTAACAAGAGACATGTTCGTAAATCTGCTTCTCTAGTGCCAGGCTGTCCCAGAACCGTAAACGGTGTTTCTGCAGCAAAGGTGGGGTAAACTCCCTCTGAACACCCCTTATGTCAGAAGAAACACGGGGTGAGCAGTTGCCTTCAATATACTGCATTTTTGGTGGACCTTTCTCATACCAGTGATGCTGACATGATAGTGGCATAGCTGTTTGTGTGGTGCTGGTTTACCAGGCACGGCTGCAGTTTTTTTGTGCACATTACCACCTACCGGGCCACAAGGTCCACAACCCAATAATGTTCAGCACAGAGCTGTTCTCTGGTCAGAAACTGACCACTGTCTGAGACTTTAAGGATGGCTGGCTCAAAGTGTTAGCGGAACGTTTTTGAAATAGTGCATTGAAAGTTTTTGCCTGAAGCGCACAGCAAGCTTAAGCAGTTAAAGAGACACAGTGGTAGCCTTAATGAACATCATCATGTAGAACAGGTATTTGTACAGAAAAACACAAATATGCAAATGAGGTCTTGTTGTACTTCCTAAAGGGATGCAGCATGAATTATACTGCGGTTTAAACAGATATCCCCCTGGCTACTGACTTTTTATCAGCGTAATCATTTACCTGAGCTTTTGCCCCAAGCATACACACTGGTTCTGTGTGTGTGTGTGTGCGTGTGTGTGTGTGTGTGTGTGTGTGTGTGTAAGGCAGCATGATGTTCTCTGTCTGCATGTAGAAAGTAAAAGACTCTTGGTTTTATTAAAACAAGATTTATCAGAGATTCAGCTGTAGTGCCCCGAGAGAAAAAGCTGTTCAGTAATGACGTACTGAAGCTGTGCACATAAAGATACGCACACCTATGCTATACCACTCTCTCTCTCTCTCTCTCTCTCTCTCTCTCTCTCTCTCTCTCTCTCCCTCTCTCTCTCTCTCTCACCGCACACACACAGACTCTCTGTACTTAAACATGCGGTCTTCCAATGAACTTCTGAACATTAACATCTCTTTGCCTCTGGTCCATGGGAATCAAATCAGTGTAGCCACAACAGCCAGTCCGAAAGGGATGTCTCCCACGGAGTGTGACTGAAGAGTGACAGAAGGTGATTGACGTCGTTCATCACCCTCCTAGGCTATGTGTATGTGTGTGTGAACAGAGAAAAAGGAAAATGGACAGAAGTTTGTGTTTGTTGGCTGTCATAATGAATGAAGCTGTAGATAAATGAAGCCCTGACACAGTTGCTGTGAGTTTATGAGGTTAAACAGAAGATGCTGTGATGGAATTGTTCTTGTCATGAGGAACTTTGCTAATATAATGAATGACACATAAATGCCTTAATGTGGACAGAAAGAGAGACATCACAGCAGACTTCCCCAACACCCCACCACCCCCATGCCCATTTCCTCAACCATGAAAATTTACATCCAGCCTGAATCTGAAGCTCAGTTTCTGAGCTATACTTCTGCCAATCCCAAAGTGCAGTTACTGCTTTATACCCAGACTGTAAATTTCACTTAAATGGGCCAAAAGGTTTAAAGAGGAACACCATCTTTCTTTCTTTCTTCAAAGTTTTTACATAATTCAATGGTTAAGATGTAAACAAAGTCATTCTGAGTAGGAGAAACTTTCTCTGGGGACTATTGTGTCCTAGAATGCCCTGCATGTATCTCTGTTTCTTGGATACTTTTTAAAATAAACAAATGGACGTTTTTAGACCAGATTTATTGCTGTACAATGTTTAAATATCAGGCAGATCAATTTCACACAATAATTCCTGTGTTGTAGCTATTAAAGGAGCTAAAGATTGCAGAGCAAGGGCTCTCTATTAGTGCCTAAAATTGACCAAAGTTACATCAGGGGGCAGAGCCTTTTCATTCAAGGCCTCCCAGCTTTGGAATAACCTACCACTCAGTGTTTGGGACTCTTGGTAATTAATTTTTCTGCTAGATAAAAGGTGCAGATCTAGGGGTTCACTGACAGAGAGTGTTTGGTAAGCTGGGAACGTTGCTCTTCATGTTCACTCAGGTTTGTTGACGGTGGAGCAGAGGCACGCTGACTTCTCAGGGAGCCCTAATGTCTTTGTGACCCTCTGGCTCTCCCTTTTAGTTATGCTGTAATAGCCAGGAGTCACTGCTAGACTCTCAAATCTTCTGTCAGTGCTAACAATCTGCATGTTCTCTTTGCCTGAGCTGCTGCCCATCCTGTGCGGTCTGATGCTGTTGCTACATCTGTTTTCACTGGGTGCCACTGCTCTTTAACCACCACAGAGTTCCTGGCTGTCCTGCACTGTGGAAGCTCGGCCTGCATCCTGCTGACCCATTCGATGACCAAATTACTTAATTACAGACTAATCAGACATTTAATACAAACACTGAACGCTCCTTTCCTTTGCTTGTCTTGTTATCTGGTGTTGACCCATGAAGATGGGTCCCCCTTTTGAGTCTTGGTTCCTCTCGAGGTTTCTTCCTTGTGAACTGAGGGAGTTTTTCCTTGCCACTGTCCCCCTGGCTTGCTCATTGGGGGCTCAGACACCAGATTCTTTGTAAATCTGCTTTGTGACAACGTCTGTTGTAAAAAGTGCTATATAAATAAATGTTAACTTGACTTGACTTAACTACACAGGTAGGATTTCACAGTTATGTGCCCCCTGTTTGCTAAACAATTGTCACCTCCACATGCGTATCTAGCATGAAGGATTTCACAGCAGACCACTCTTAATGGCTTTGTTTACAAGGTATAATTAATTGTTATTTCCATACTGTGCAGGGTCTTGAGTACATGTAAATCTGGGGGCATCATTTGGCAATTGGAAGTTTGGAATCAACCCATTTTACTGCCCTCTTTCACAAACATGGAGTTTGTATTTGAAGGTAAACAACAACAGTATTTGAGGTTCATGGTATGTGAGTGTATGTATACTCAGTGTAAACTCATGTAAACTCATACTTAGTCAACTATCCCAATATAAATACTTTTTTTATTCTGTGGCCCCTTCAAGACCATAGTTGCACCTTTTGAGAGTGTGTATACATTGCTTGGAGCTTGGTAAAGACAAATGTACAGTACCTTTAATTCTGACAGTGAAGGATTGAGGAATGGTGGCCTGCGCCTGCAGGACTGGGTATTTAGAAAGGACTTAAGATAAGTGGTTTATATATTGTGATATATATATATAACATTACACAACCAAAGAACAATGACAAAAATAATGAGACAGCACCGTCTCGTTGTGAGCCTATATGTGTGCCTGTGTCTACATCCCAACACTGCTTTGAAAAGAAATTTTACAAAGAGGTCTGTGCAACACAGACATGCGTGCGTACAGCTTTAATGAGCTGTCTCTCTGAATGTCCTCCAGTAAGTCAGGCTGATATGGCAGAGGCACACAGAGCTCCTGTCCGCAGTAATTAGACGGGTGTCCACTTCCCGGCCAGCCTTGTGTGAAAATCCTCCAGATGTGATAATTCCCTCTATCTGATAGAGATATTAAGTATGAGTCATTTCAATTATGCCCCGCTGCTTTATGCTGCCGCAGAGCCGTGCAGCGATATCAAAGAAGCTTCTGATGGCCCCGAATGAAATTATATTCACCCATTTCAATAAACACATATGGAGAATTTTCTCAAATAAGAAGAAAAAAAGTTCTCGGGTATTTCATTAAGTGACTTTGATTGCTCGAGCTGCCATAGAAGGGTGATGACCTCATCAATTTCTTTTCCGGCTCTGATGGAGAAAGCCATTGTATCTACAAAGAGTCCACAGGTCAGCTTTAAACACACCTTTTTCAGATGTTACACACACACACACAGTCACACAGGCCTGACAGAAGTGTGTTCATTAATTTCTGGGCAGATTTAAGCAATGCTTGGGCTGAGCTGACCTGAACTTGAGGATCAAACAAGTGTGTAAGAGTGCGTCGCTCTGCTGAGTGTGTGTCTTGTGTGTGTGTGAGTGTGTGAGTGTGTGAAGAGGCACATCACTGAGTATCTATATATAGAATGTGTCACATCCATGTATGTCGGTCTCAGCAGAAAACCAGAGCAAGCAAGAGAAAGAGAGAGCCAGCAAACAAACAGGATGACAAAAAGAAAAGGAGTAAAAGACAAGAGGAGTATGGAATGAAAGACGTACTGTGCAGGCTGCTGTGTCGCTGAATGAATCTGTTGTTTTTCTGAATTGAACAGTTCCATTAAGGGCATTCTGTTCATTAGGTGATGTGAGCCCCAGAGACTGAGACAGATAGAGAAGTCGTGACAGAGTCTTTGTTTATCTGCTTATTTCTTTGCTTCCTTTTCTCTGACAGATCTGGGAGTGAAAAACATGCTGCTGTCTTTCATTTCATTTTGCTTTCTTTTGGCACTAATTGTCCTTCGTACCCTGTGCTGCCTCCTCACCACATTTAACCCTTCAATGTACAAGTGTTTCACCTTTAACCCTAAAATGCATGAGTGTTCAGCCTTTTACCCATAAGTGCTACAATTAAGTACAACTGTATATACAGCAATGTGCAGATGTCAGAGGCCATCCTTTTGTTTGTTCAATTCCCAGTCAAGGTTATCCTAAAGTACGATTTGATAGTTTTATGTTTGCAGGGAAAAGCAGAAAATTGCTGCTGTTTACTTTTGTGCACCATACTTGACTTTAACTATTCTATCCTTCCTCCCAACAAAAGCTGTTTCCAACAGGGTCAATGACATTGCTACCATTAACATGCCAAGGGACACCTACATTCAGACAAGCACCTACTTAAACATAGCTACTGCAGCGCAGGTTTCTTTCACATGTGCATCTGAAATGATGAAATGAATTCTCAAACTTCTTGTTTATATGACAATTACATTACATAATCATATCTTATTATTATTATTGTTATTAATTATTATTATAATTAATAATTATTATTATTTCTTTCAGACCCAGTATGACTTCATTTTAATGTATTGTAAAGTAATCCACTTGATTTTAGTAACCCTTCACAGAAGCATCAAAAACAAGTCAAGTCAACATTTATTTATATAACGCTTTTTACAACAGTTTTTGTTACGAAGCAGCTTTACAAAGAATCTGGTGTCCGAGCCCCCAGTGAGCAAGCCAAGGGTGACAGAGGCAAGGATATAAGCCCTCAGTTAAAAAGGAAGAAACCTCAGGAGGAACCAAGACTCAAAGAGGGAACTCATCCTCCTCGGATCAACACCAGATAACAAGACAAGCAAACGAAAGGAGCATTTAGTGAAAACAAAATTACATGCTAACATGGATTTATTAGGCTTTTCCATTATAATGGTCCCACTCTCTTCCAAAGAAACCTTTTCACAGCTGCCTGAAATTCCAGGCCCTTTTCTGTTACAGCGTTTTCTGTCAGCTTATAATGCTATCCTTATTGCTCACTTACCAGCGAGCTTGGTACACCCTAACATGATGTACAGAAATGTCTCAAACCTTGCTCTAGTTTAGCTTGCAAAGTTGGATTGGGTCTACCAACTTGTTCTACCTGACTTTCAGTAGCAGACTCCATTATAAAAAAAAACATAAGAATAGCCACAACAGTGTGGGGGTAATGTAATTAACAAATCAAAATCAGACCAATTAGAGAGTTATGGGATAGATACAGGAGTTCTAACAGAGAATTTCAAAAAGCAAATCAAGTAATCAACACAAAAAATGTAATTATGAATACTGAAAATGAGCTTTATTGGTCACCTGTAATGAAAGATGGATAAATTAGAACACCAGCCAATGCTGGTTTGCTTTGTAAGGTAGAGGAACCAGGTTCAACTCCAGAATAGCTCTCCAAATAAGTTAAACAAGCTGATTTTGTTCATATCCTAATTTACACAGTTTGGACAAATTTATTTTATGTTCTTAGCCCTTAAATACTAAATACATAAAAGTTTGCTGTTCATTCTGTTGCTGTGTGTTCATGTGTGTGTGTGTGTGTGTGTGTGTGTACACTACTCGATTTGCAATCAGTCCTCCTGATTGCCTTAATGAGCCTCTGCCGACCAGAATTTTGGCGGTGAGTCAAACGTCACTAATATCAGACAAGACGCACACACCTGCAGACGCACTCAGAGAAACATACAGGCAAGTTATTTTAGTGGTCGCCATATAGGACTCGTTCATGTTTGGCACTAGAACAGAGACTGTGTGAGTGGGTGGGTGGGTGTGGGCATGTGTGTATGCAGTCTTTGATGGTGCAGATGTCCAGCCAGTTCGTTTGAGCGTTAGCCATTGATCTACTTTCATGTTAACAAGTAGGTCCTTGCAACATCCCTCACCCTTGATTTTGGAGTGTTCATCTCTACTTCAACATCTATGTGTATGTGTGGAGAAGAAGGTGTGTTTGTGTGTCTGTGTTGATAGGGTCAATATAATTTTATATATCTGACAGGTTGTACACTTTCAAAACCAGGGGTGCTCAAACTTCTGGGGGGTCAAAATGTTGTTTATGCTGGGCTGAGGCCAAAGCAGCATGCAAGGATAAAAATAAGCCAGGCTTCCAATGTTTATTTTATTGAGTTCTCTTGACAAAGCTAATCTTCATTTTATTATGTTTTGTTTTTTTCCACTAAATTCCAATCAAACCAACCAAGATGTCATGTCGGTCACAAACAACATCTCTTACACTGCTAGACACTACATACAGATTCACATATACATATGCTAATTAATTGTGTGTAAGGCGATTTTAGCATCTTAGTTCTAACATCTTAGCAGCAACATGGGAAACATAAGAACATCATTTGAACCATTTGGAAACCACAGCAAAGGAAGTCACACCTTGGATAACACAGTAAAACATTAGCAACCACCTGGAGATACCATAGAAATGGCTCTGTCAAGCCAACAATACAGGAGTCTATGAGGTAGATCAACTCCCTGTGAACTTAGGATTAAAAGTAAAAGCAATGTACGAAACTATACTTAGCAGCCATTCTGCAGTTCTGTTTACAAAGATATGGGTTTAGGGGATAAAATTGGCAGGACAGTAGCTCTGGCTGTTGTAAACGGGTTTTATATTAGCTGCAATATAAACTATATTCTGTCCTTGAGTTGGCTACTAAAATAGATCAACATGCTTCAGTTCCCAAAACACAGTATTTCTTTAGCACTGTACAACTGTATTCTGTCCAAAACGCTTTGTTATAGCTCCTGTGTCCTTAAGCCCTGCCTCCTGATGAGGTCAGTGTGCTCTGATTGGTCAGGTCATTTTGGTCAGGTATTCTGTTCTGCCCCCCACATCACTGTGGCTACTTTTACAATAACATCCATTGAGCCATCTTCACTAAATGACGTGATATACAACTATACAAAAGGTAAATAAGTTCAAATGCTAAAGCTTTAAGACTAATCTAACCCATATCCAGCTTCATGCTAACCCAGCATCACATCTTACCATGCCTCTGCACTAATAATAATAAGTATCAACTTGCATGACACACATTTTCATTATTTTGGGACTGCATCTCTCAGTGTAAACAAAACACAAAAATAATAAGGAAACAAATGGTATACCCCATATTTCATGCATATCTGTCTGTTATATGTTTACAGGTTTATAAGATTTTCTTCCGTTTCCATGTGTGATCCTACTGAGAATAGGAATGAAATGAAATGGGGAATGAAACGGTTTGTTGTTCATTGCCCTGTCACCATGTCTCTTGTCGCTTGTTGCAGGATTGTAGCAACAAATCGCCTACTTCTATAGGAAATGACTGGTCGTCTGTCGCTCTGTTGCCTGCTAATGTGAATGCATGGGGACTGCCTTCAGCTCCTCAAGTGCATCCACAATATCACTCATCCTGAGAGTGTGATAGCTTGAAAGTGCAACAGCCTAAGAGCACCGCAATCCAGCAATAGTCTACTCTTCTGGTGGGCAAATCAAACATCACAGGCCCACTTGGGTCTGCAGGCCCCACTTTGGGCATCCTTGTTAAGTACAGATGTGTTAAAGCATGCAGCATGGTATTTAATTTTAGCATCTAGTTATGCACAACATTTTCTGTGTTACTATTAGTGTATCAGTGTAATAGGGATTGCAAGGCCAGTTCTGTAAACGTTATCCCCCACCCCCGCCCCACCTTTTTTGAAATGCTTGTTATTAGCTCAAATCGTCTATAGTTTTTTCAATGGACTATGATAACAGGGTGCAATCTGGGGAAGGCACTACTTCTGCTCTGTTGTGGCGCTGCCTCTGACGCAAGGTTAAAAGTAGAAACCCTGTCCAATGCTCAGTAAAATATACATTATTCAAATCTATACTATACAGGGTGAAACGGTGAGCAGTTACAGAATGAATATATTGACCTACAATATGGATTTGTGGTCATTTTGGTTCAGTATAGCTGGATATCTAACTTTTACTTCATTGTTTATTAGCTAGCTAAGTTTTGGTTCATGTGGGGTAAAGAAAAGAAGTTAGGCTAGTTGAGAAGACAACTAGTTGCTCTCAATTTCATAGTGAGAGTGAGAGAGTGTGACATGTCTGTTTAGTCTTTGCCGTTATATTTCTATTCAATGTTTGAAAATAGTGACACCAGCAGATGTCATATAATAAGAATAAGAATAAGAATAAGAATAAGAATAAGAATAAGAATAAGAATAAGAATAAGAATAAGAATAAGAATAAGAATAATACTTTATTCTTATATAGCACTTGTCAAGAACCCAAAGACACTTACAGTTGTTAGTTCAAATGTCAGTATAAAGGTCATATAGTGTTGATTAAAGCACTGTTTATATCCCTCAAATTATTAGTAAGTAGATGAAAGTTAAGAGGCGTCAGCTCTGTCACAGGCCAGTCAGATGATGGCCAGACAATATAGTTAAACAATATAGTTAAAAAGATCGCTCTGTATCTTATAGACTTCTTGTAATAAGATAAGGTATTGTATAAATTAAGTGAAAGAAAGTGAGAGAGCTGTTTAAGCATCTAATTAAAATTAGTTCTACTGTAAATTTAATTCAACTTGACTGAGAATATTTTATTGCCACTAAGATCATGAATTAATGTCTCCTAGCTTATTAAACAAACCCACTGAAGAAAACTCTCTCTTTTTCTGGTGACATTAATTGAGAACTGATCTACTGTATAATTGAGTGTATTTGAGTAATGTATTTAGGACTGGTGGCTTATTTATGAGACCGGAGATGGCATTGCTTGTTTTCACCACCTTTGCTTGATCTGTTCCTGATGTAAGTGGAGGAATAGAGTATTAGCCATATTAGCTCTGTGCTTAATAGAAACTACAAAGAGAGACAGATCTACAGTCTACCAATTTGAGCAAATAGCTATGTTCACTACCCTACATGTTCTTTATCAACATATTTGGGCCATTAAAAAAATTTCTCCTGTGAGACAAGATTAATCCCCCCTATCCATGAAGTATTAGTGACACTCTGGTGAGTGTCTTATATAAAACACAAATGTACACTATTCCTATGTTAACATAATTTTTACAAGGCTGAAATATAACACCGGCAACTTAATTACTGAAACAATAAAGTAAGCTTAAGGACGAATTTGTAATAGAATTGATGTGGAAATGACACGTTTAAATCAATACATGACTATTTTCAGTGCAGGTATTGTATTGTAATGAATCTATTAGAGCTATGCAGATATTTTGAGGTCTGACACAAGTCATTTTAAAATACTGGAAACAAAGCAAGTGCTGTTAATTAGCATATATTACAGTGTACATTTCTACCCGCAAACGACATGAGTTCCCCAAGCTGGAAAAGCAGCATTTTTCGTGGGGGGATCGATGAGAGGAACACTGTTTTTGGGCGTCTAATGAGGTATGAAAAAAGGGAGAATGTTGACAGACGGTGCACCGGTGTGTGTGTCTGTGTGTTTGTGTCATTATGAAAGATGCCAATAGCTTTGGGAAATGCAGACCACAATTCAAATGCAAGCCTATGCACATCACTGAGGATATATTTTAGTTCGCAGGTTGTATGTGTGTGAGGGTTTGTCACTGCTGGGCACAGTTGGGAGTTTGCATGAAATGTTTGCCAATTTTTGTTCTGTGTGTGTATGTATGTATATATGTGTGTGTGTGTCTGTGTGTATGAGAGAGAGAGAGAGAGAGGGAGAGAGGGAGAGAGAGAGAGAGAGAGAGAGAGAGAGAGAGAGGGATAGAGATGAAGAAAAACTATGTGTGAATCCACAGCACACCTGGATTCCAAGCTGTGTAGCCTCTTACATCTGAATCTGCCAAGTTCTCCAAAGCCCAACACGTGTCCCTGTTCATCAGCCAACTCTCAGTCAGTATCTCTCTCTCTCTCTTTCTCTCTCTCTCGCTTCCCTCTTCTGTCATTTGGAGATAAAGCCCTGTAACACTTTCTTTTTCTTTCACTCTGCCCCTCTTATACCTCTTCCTTCCTCTCTCTATCAATCCAAAATAGCTTTAATAGCATGAATGTGTAAAGCAAAGGAACTTTGAGGGACTAAAATGTGTCAACCATTAGATGTTAAACGCATTCACAGTAAAGCAAAACCAAATAGATTTTGCAGTAATAATAAGTATATATCAGTGTAAAGTGTAGGGAGTATAGCTAGGGTGGAAGAGGCCAAATTGCTATCTTAGACCTAGCAATAAGTTTTATTAATATTTGAATGAATTTTGTGGAAATTGTACAGTTTGTTGTGATGGAGACTCTACCGAAGTTTAAAATGTTTTTCCTGTCTACTTTGCATACAGTATCAGAGACCACCAGGAGATCATTTGAAGGAGATTAGATATAAAGAAAGTCTAAAGAACATTTCAAAATTCCAACACAAAGGAATGTGAATAAAGGAAGGATTTATCCAAACTAGTACAAGCTATAGAGAATATTGGACTTCTAACAGGTGTGCATGATGTTGTAGACTATCACAACTATCACAATCAGATAAACAGCACACAAAGCTTTTCATTTTGAGAGAAAGGAGATTAAATTAAGCTCCAATTTAATTTCAGAACTGAAAGGTGTATCTGTCCATCCTTACACTGTGAGAGGACAACTTGCAGTACCATGGACATGAAAAGATGTGTAGTGGTCAAGAAGCTGCCAATGAAAAAAAAAAAGAAATAGACAAAAAAGAATAAAAATAGCAAATCAAAAAGAGACAAGCAATTTGAGAACAATGCACAGACCACCGCAGAGTCCAGACTTCAACATCATTGAATTTGTTTGGGATGGGATGGGTTTGGGAATTTGCTTTGGGAAAAATGTTCTGCAAAGGTTACAATGTAATGTTCCATTAATGTTTTCAACATGAAGTTTCTTTTGTTTCCCAGACTGTTCTTTTTAAACATTTTTAAAAACTTTTACTCAGGTCTCAGTAACATTCATAAAACATTTTTGTATGCTGTGCTGTTGTTATCATGTAATATAATCTGCGGCCTTGATGACATCCTCTAAACATCCTCTGAACGTTGCAGTTAATACGTTGTCTTACTTAACTTATAACCTGACATTAATATTAAACATCTTTACAGCATTCTTTGAACATTAGACTAAAATATTTTCTTTAAACCTTATTCATGGTTTCAGAAAACAAATTTACAAAAATAAAAACAAATAAACAAACAGAAAAAAATCACATTCAAGAAAACAAAATTACAAAAGCAAAAACAATTTTACAGACAAGAAACACTAGTGTTTCGCTACTGGTAAAAGTGATTCACATCTTGTAAATAAATTTTGTTTTCTGAAATTTTTGTGTATTTTTTGCTGTTGTAAAATGGTTTTTGTGTTTGTAACTTTTGCTTTCTTGAATTTTTTCAATAGAATATATATATATTTTTTTATAATTTTGTTTTCTGAAATGTTAAGTTGTTTGGCACTTTTTGGCCACCGTACTTATTAGAACCTGTAAGTAATGTTAGCCAAAGTTCTGGGAACGTTCCCTGCTAGCTGGGATAACTTGGATTGTCTAAAGCAGAAATGCAATGACATTTCAGATCTTGGAGGCACGGAAACAAATTTATTTGGAATGTGATATTATATGTAGCTGTTTAGTCTTCTGTGTAAATTCTGTTAAATTTCATGATGTTGAAAAAATAATAAATAAATGTATTAAATAACTGATGGCTGTTCACTACCTTTAGCACAATGCTAGAAATCTACTGTGTATCTGTGGAATTACCCTCAAATTCTCTCTCTCTCTCTCTCTCTCACACACACACACACACACACACACACACACACTGGTTATGGACAGAGCCCTTCAGAGAGCGGCTGCAACAGAGTCCAGTGAGAGTGTGTTTATGCAGCATTTATGGGACCGAAGCAATGTGTGGTGTTAGCTCCCTTTCAGAGAGGATGGGGACAGATGTCTGTGCCTGTATCTCACCATGTCTCTCCTGCATCATTCAGGACGCCTTTCTCTACAGAGGCTCATCCCTCGACGTCTGAATATTGTTTATACTGACGGTTTCTCCTCCACAAGGCTATTCTGCGAGTTGACCAGTTTCACTTTACTATTGAGAGTCGTTTTTTGTTGAGGTTCAGTGTTGTAGATTCTTGTTTATCGGTGCGCTCGCTGAAGCTTTGGCCTACGAGTTAGCCCAGTGTGCTTTAGTATTCAGGTTATGTTGGGACACTGCTCTTTCTGCATGAATGAGATGCTGTGCAGGTCAGGGGCATGCTTTAACTCACTCACTCACCCTGATCCTGAAGTTTATAGAGCCAAACCCTCTTCCCACCTGACCTTGTTAGCACAGGCTGCTGATACACATTGTTGCCTGTCCAGTCCAGTTTTCTCTCTTTTGTCCTTTTCTCCCTATTACACATATGCAAACATGTTTGTAGCTTTCCGGTAGTCAGTCATAAGCATGTCCCGTTGTAAAGAATGAACTTGTTACTCTTTTAAAATGTAATGAATAGAGAGTGGTCTTTACCTAATACCAATATAGCCACATATGGCTTGAATTGAAGATGTAATTGTACCAAGATCAGCAGTGTATAAGCTGTGTGTACAACACATATTTACAGCTCTGGGCAAATGTCCCAGCATATTGTTTAAAACCATTCATCTCAGTGATGTATGTGTTTTTACTTACATGACTTAGATTAACATATATGTAGTAAAGTAATGTAAAAAGTAAACTAAGTTCATTGATATCTTGTGAGCTATTTTTAAATACCAGGTTTGGACCTCTGGATGCCCCCAGACATCACATGCATGAAATTCATATTGAAACACTGATTAGTAAAACCAGGTGTTAGATAATAACTTAGCAGCTACATATAATACTAGTAGGCTGGAATGATTAGCTGTTTGAAAGGGGAAATTAACACTCACTACTTATGTAATTAGTTTCTTTCTCATCAAATAAATAGCTTATAAATTCTCCTGTATATGTACACATATACAACCCCACTGCCAAAAACAGTGTGATGCAATGCAAAAAGATATATAGAGACAAAAAACAAAGAAAATTACACACCATATTTATTAAAAACACTGCAAAGACGTATCAGATGTTCAGACAGAAACATTTTATTGTTTTTGAAGAATATATGCCTGTTTTGAAATTGTGTTGTGAAAGTCAACCCTGCCATGTGCTGTAGTGCACCTTCATACTAATATGAATATTGGATTTTAAACTGTGCACTAATAACAAGCTGGACGGTTCCTCTCCTCTATACCTTGAAGGACAGTGTCTACAATGAATTTCAGATTTTGGTTGGTAGGACCACAGGACACCCTGTGAGATTTTTCACCAGGTGTTTTTTAGCATTACATTAGCATTACATTTTTTAGCATTACATAAACTTGTTGCCCCTGTCCCTACTTTTTAAAAGTTGTTGCTGACAGAAAAGTTCAAAGAGGCATACATTTTTAAAGATAGAATGACATTTCTGCGTCTTTGTACTATTTTCAATTAAGTTTTGGGTTTAAATGATTTGAACATTGCATTCTGTTTTCAGCTGCATTACGGACAGTATCCCAACTTTTTCAGAAATGGGTTTGTATATCAGTAAAGCCACAGAGGATTTAAGTGGTTGACATGTGAAGTAATAAACAGCAATCAAATATATATACCAACATCTTAAATAAAGAAATGCAGTTCTTTTACAATAGGCAAGAATAGATTATTGTCCAGGTCAATGAGGCCTTCTACGTTCTCCATTATTCTCTGCCCCACCACCAGTTTGGCCCAGGTCCTGTTGTCCAGGTAGTAGGTTCTGTCCCTACTGTCTATATCTGCCAGGATCTGCAAGGATCTGACCCCTTTAAGATCTGGGCCTAGGACAGGGCCTAGGACAGGGCCTAGGACAGGGCCTAGGACAGAGACTCCTTACTTGTTTGTCATCCTTCAAATCGTACAGCTTATAGAAAATTAAATATTGTTTTCCATCACTTTTGTGTCTTTCTGGCAGAACTGAGTGCATCGTCTGCACGTGTCTCTAATAAACTGCTTTATAAGTGACAACAGTGTTTAAGAAACATCACATGACCAATATATACTTTTTTACAAGGATTTTATATGTACCTGATACTCTGTGCTCTTATGCATTGATGAAGTGTTTTAAGGTACATTTTAAAGACTTGAATTCTGATTTTTCTTGAAATGATAACAGAGTTCAATAAATTGTTCATTAGTGATTCCTCTTATTGTCCCAATTATTGAGTCACACAATTATCATGTATATGATTATTATATTATTATTTCAGACTTAAGCATTTAATTAAGATTATAAACCATTTATCTAAAGTAATGTTAGTTCTTGTTTTTTAGCATTAGTTGATGGTTAATTTAGTCTTAAGTACCAATAATAGATATACTCCTATTGTAAAGTGTTACTGATTAACAGTTTCACAAAATGAAGAAAGAGTAAAGATGCATTGAGCTACATCACTGTTGGCTGAATAGTACATATAAGTACAAGTGAACGAGTAAGGGAATAAGTATATTAATAAAAGCACTAACATTCCATCCAAAATTCAACATGTGGAAGTCTGTAGACATGTAGACTGTAGATGATGAATATGTCTTAGCTGTCCAGAGAAAAACATTTATGTCCAATGTTATTGATTTTTACTTTTATGCATCATTTGAACACTGTAGCTGCTGTTTACACTGTGCAAAAAATGTATGGCAACAGAAATGACCCAAAGTCACTTGTGAAAGAGTCTGGTTCCATTAACTTACCTTAAAGTTAAATAAGGTTTTTGCCCTCTCTTGTTTCCATTTTGGAGATATTTGGGTTTTTTTGGACAGCGACAATAAATAAATAAATAAATAAATAAAATCACTTTTTTGTCCAATTTTGTTTTACTTATTTTCTGAATCTCCTACATAACCAGAATTTATGTCCTGAAAATGTATGAAAACCAACACAGACATGAGGACTCCCTTTAGATAACATCCATGCAAATAATTTGCCCGTGTCTAAGGGGCAGCTATGACAAAGGCAGACAGAGATGCAATTACAGCAGCAAATAGAGTACAGTGCTTCATGTGGCCTGTGGTTCTAACAGCAGGACAGGGCAGATATTCATATCTGTGTGATCATACCGTTGCGGTGATCAAGCTGAGGGCTGGACTCAATTATGCTGTAAATGAATGTGATTCTTCCCCTAAGCTGATGCTCCTCTGTGTGGCGAAAGTGTGTTGGTCCTAAGTGCATTTGTATGCTGCCTTGAGATGACTGCAGGCGGAGAGAACTCTGAGAAACCTGAGTGGCAGGCCAGCAGGTGAGTCGCTTGTTCTCTGACTCTCTTTCGCTCTCTCTGTCTCTCTCTCTCTACATATAAATAAATAAATATATATATATATACCTTCTTTTACTTTCCTGTGCTCTCTCATTAAGCTCTTACTCTCAAACAAAACAAGCTAACTCACTAAAAGCTGCCAGACAGCAAATGCATCGGCAGAATGTGGGCATAGAAGAGCTTTAGAATACAAAGCCACAAACAAATAGGTATATAGCAGCCTCCCAGATGGTACATTTGCACATCAGTGAGTGTGTGTGTGTGTGTAAGAGAGAGAGAGAGAGAGAGAGAGAAAGAAAGAGAGAGAGAGAGAGAGAGAGAGAGAGAGAGAGAGAGAGAGAGAGCGAGAGAGAGAGAGAGAGAAAGAGAGAGAGAAAGAAACAGAACCAACAATGTAATTTCTGAATAAAAATTTTATGAAAACAGGTTAATTTAGGCCTTATATCCTACATTTTTCTCTTCGATGTTCTAACATTATAACATAACTATGGTTCTATCCACCAAACCTTACCTCAGTTTATTTAACATTAACATTTTCCTCTTTTTTCCTTATTATGAAAGTGCTTTTGTTACTGAGCCTTTAAGACTGATGTAAACTCTGTTCTGATTGGTTCCCCTGCATTGTGCCTCATTTAATAAAAATTCCTTAGTATGTCAATATGATTGGGTAGGTGAATATATGTTAATGATTTGGTTCCTGTGACATCACAGAAACCAATAATTAAAAACAAGCAGGCTTAGTTTCTCCATATGGACAGTATGAGCTGGGAGTGAACAGTGAATGTTGAAACTTTAATTAACATAACTAACATAATACATCAGAGTCCTTTATTTTAAAAAAAGAGAGGGAATTCATGGTTTTCATGACATAGACTCTTTAAAGTTATATTTAGGATTGACAGAGGGGTTAGAAGTTAAACAAAAAACTTTAGAACAAGTGCACATACTTTCTGACAATTGACCCCCTTTGACAGCTCTCTGGTATTCTTTCTGTGAGATCAAATAAAGCATTTTTTCTCTGTTATAAAATTAACTAGGATACTATTGGTCCTTCACACCACTGTACTAGAGGGCACATCATTGTTTAGAGACATAAAGTGTAGTTAAGAAAGAAAGAGGAGACCATTACTGTCACATGTGAGGAACATAATTTATACTAACAGTCATTTTATTTCATCATCTAAAGAAAACAGCAGCACATCAGCATCAACCCTTTGACAAACATGTTCTGGCTATCCTTACAAAAGCTGCGTGCTATTTTATTTCCATCTTTTACTGTTTCAAAACAATAAAAACAAAAGGACCCAAAGCAAAAGTTGGACTGAGAAGTATTTCATTTACTTCTTTTGTTGTGGTCTATCCACAGATTTTCTATGATGTTTAGGTCAGAGAGCGTTAAGAGTTGAAAAATCCTTCAGCTTGCACTTGAGGTACTCCATTGAGGATTTTGAAGGGTGTTTAGGATCATTATCCTCTTGTATAAGCCATCTACTTTTCACTTTCAGCTCACTTACAGATGATGTGATGTTTGTTTCAGTTTGCTTGTATTTAAATGAACCCATTCTTTCCTCTACCAGTGAAATGTTCCACTGGGCAAAACAAAGCATGATCAATCAAACCCATGATTAACAGAGAGATGCTCTTTTCATGAAATTCGGCAACCTTTTTGATTCATACATTTCTTTGCTCATTGTGACCCTTAAGTTCTCGTCTATTTGTGAAGTAGTTAGATTATGTTCTGATGCGCTGATCTTTCTTAAGTTCTTTAACGGTCAAACACGATTTGCCTTTCAACCAATCCATTTAAGCAGTTCTCTAGTTATCCAGACCTCAACTTGACCTCCACTGTTCCTATTAACTGCCTTTTCTTAATTACATTGCGAATTGAGAAAACATCTACATGAAAACACTTTGTGATCTTCCTATTGCTTCCCGTGCTTTGTAGGAATCAAGTGCTAAGCACCTGCTTAAATAAGCCTATGGCTGCTGAATGTTGGGACAATGTTTGAGGAGTTACTGTATTTATAAAACTTTGCACAATCTGACGTTTCCCAACAATGCTAATGTTAAAAGCTATTTGAGAGGTAAAATCTTTTGGGGTTCCCATAGGTTTGCATGACAGGTCTTTCCTTTTTTTTTCTCATATTACAAAACAAGAATAATACATGTATCTTATTTAAAACGTTGAAAAGAACATGAGCCTTTTTGGAGATCAGTTTGTCCACTACTTTTACTTCTACTTCTACTACTACTTCACAACAACAGACATTTTAGGCAGTGGTGCCCAAGCTTTTGTATGCCACTGTAATTAACTTCAAATGCCTGTGGTATGGGAAATGCAGCCTAATATAGTTTTCCCATAAGCTCGGGACAATAATTCTGTTGCACATAGATTGGTTTCTCACTTCCTATTTTTTCTTTACTTATTTGTCTAAACAGTTTTAATTAGACTGCATGTGGTGGAGTATCGATTTTTTATGTTGCATGCAGCCTGTATATGGATTATCAAATGCAACCACACATAAATATAGAGCTATTAGAGAAACCAGGGCATCACTCAAACAAAGTTTATTTACATAGCATTTTTTTTTTTACAACAGATGTTGTTGCAAAGCAGTTTGAAGACAATTCAGGTCCAATCCCCCAGTGAGCAAGCCATGGGCCTGTAAGAGAAGACTTAAAAGGGGAACCCATCCTCCTTTGGTTGTTGAAACTATGCCAGGGTGCATTGAAGCTGTTCTGGTGGCTTTGTGGTGGCTTAATATTGTCTGTATGCTTTAAATATACATGTATGCACACTTCCTGGCCGCTGTATTAAGAACAGCATTCTAACCCTAGGTATAAACCCCCATTTGCTTTCAGAACAGCCTGATTTCTTCATGCCATTGATTTAACAAGGTGCTGGAAGCATTCCTTAGAGATTCTAGACCATGTTGACATAACTGCATCACTGACACAATTGCTGCAGATGTGTCAGCTGCACATTTATGCTGAGATCCTCCTGTTCTACAACCTCCCTAAGGTGCTCTACTAGATTCAGATCTGGTGAATGGGGAAGCCAGTAAACTACTAAACCCCTTTGTCGTGTTCACGAAACCAGTTTGAGATGACTTGTGCTTTGTGACAAGGTACATTGCCATTCTGAAAGCAGTCATATAAAATATGTGTGGGCATAAAATTGTGGCCATAAAAGGCTGCACATGGTTGACAACAATACTTAGATAGGCTGAAGCATTCAAGCAATGCTAGACCGATATTAAGGAGCCCCATGTGTGCCAAGAAAACACTCCCATTACACCAGCAGCAGCAGCTTGTACTGTTTTTACACAAGGTAGGCTGGTTCCATGGATTAATGCTGTTTGCACACTTCTGACTCTGCTTTTTGCATGCCACCACAGTAATCAAAATTAATCTGATCCTTACAATCTCCAGCTGACTCATCCTGGTGAGCCTGAGCCCACTGAAGCCCCTCATTCCTGTTCCTGGCTGACAGGAGTGGAAAGTCTTCTGTTGTTGTAGGCCATTTGCCTCAAGCTTTGATGTGTTCATATAGAAATGCCCTTCAGATCACTACTATTGAGTTTCTGTAGCCCTACTCTTAGTGCGAACAAGTCTGGCCATTTTCCTTTGACCTTTCATCAACAACACATAGAGAAATGTATTTTGTGCTCTGTCTGACATTTTTTTTTCAACTTGTGTCAGGAGAGCACTGCTTAGTCAGAATTTAACCTGTACTGTGGTGATTGAACTTTTTGTGGTCTGCTTGCTAAGATAACGTTAAGTAAACCAATCAAGTTTTAGATCCAAACACCAAAACCAGGTTTAATCTTACCTGCATGTCCGTTCAGTGCAAGATGCTCAACTTCACATCTCAGAACTGAGTCATCAACTAAACTTGTGTCAGTGTTTTCATTTATTCAGTATAAAACACGTTCTATTGTGAACAGAGCTATCATCATTCTAGCTATGCAAATAGCCAATGCCAACAAGGGCCATTCTCCAAGTCTGCAGCACTGTTTAGCATTTGCACAGTTAGGTATATGGCTTGACATGTATTGAATGTGGCATTGCATTGAACCAAGCACTGCATTCACTTATCTGATAATCAAGTAAGCAAATTCTGAATCTTGAAATAAAAGGATCAACAAGCCAAACTACCAAACCACTGGTATATATTGCAACACTTGAATGAAATGCATTGATCTAGCTACAGCTCAAACAGTCAGTGACATATTAAGCACTTTCACATTTGCAAAATTGGTCCCTAAGTGAGTAAGAGAAAATAAGAGCAGTACTGCAGGACTTGCAGAATTTAAATGCAACAAGCCTGATGATTATACTGAATATAAATTCGAAATGCACTTGTTTTTAGTTCACAGAAATAAATCAGTCTTCTAAGAAGACCAAGAAGGCACTGGGGGTTCCCCTTATGACTGCGCTTTCTCATGCTGTATAAAAACAGACCTGTGTCTGTCTGAATAGAAAGTCAGTGCTGAAGACGGTGTGTATGTTTGGACGTGTTGATTTTGATGTGTTTGCTTGTGTATATGCATAGGAGTGTGTGTGAGAGAGAGAGAGAGAGTGATATTTAGCGATATTTCTCCTCCCTCTGAGAACATTTTTCAAGGATATTTTCCCTCCCTCTGCAATGACAGATTGTGTGTGAGTGTTTTTCTTTATGACAGTGCTTGTGTGTGTTTCATTATTTAATACTGTGCGCCCCTCCGCGCTGACAGCAGATGAGAGGAGAGAGGGAGGCAGTACGCCTTTCTGTGCAGTAGGCTTTCTTTCTTGCTTTCTTTTTTTTTGATGGAGATTTGCATTTCGGCACGACGCAAAAAGAAAAAACATAAACACACACACACACATGCATGCACACACACACTCACATCCACGCACACAGAGTACACCTACAGCAAGTGGCGTGAAGCCACTCTGACAGTTAAAGGGGGAGGTGTACATTCTAATCAGGTATTATTTAATGGGGAAAGTGTTGGAAGTCGTATGTGAAGGAGAAACTTGTTTAGCTGTATGTGTGTGTGTGTGCGTGTGTGTGTGTGTGTGTGTGTGTGAGGGAGAGAGCAGTGAAGTACTGATTCAGCTGAGTATGTCTAGCTCTGACAACCTGTATTCACCCTGCTGCCAACCTGCACATTGTTCAAGCTGCTGGCCAATGAGAGAGATAGACAACATATAAAGAGAGAGAGAGAGAGAAAGAGAAAGCAGTTGCACTGACAGATTAATAGACTGATTGATGATTAACAGGTTAAAAGCTTTGTCAACAATGTAAGTTATCACATTTGCGATCATCATTACCAGCAATAAAAGCACATGCCATAATTTTATATAAATCATATTTCATTTGTACCTAATAGCCTGTAGCTAATGTGAATTCTGTACATCCTTGTAATCTGAAAGAAAGTTATTGTTGTGGACAGTCTTGTTATGTGGAAGTATAAAAGCCTCTTTTACATGTTTACTATATGCTTAGGATTTCTTGAGAAAAGCATTCTGTGTCAATACAGAATATCTAATGTAAATATGTTCTTAGGCATAACTGCTCTACCATTCAAGGTGGAACAGCAAACACAATTCAGCTGGTAAATAGGAAGCCAGTTGCAGCCTTATTCATGCCTTTTAGCTCAAAACACTGCAGCACTAAGTAGCATGCATCCACTTACCACAAACACCTTTGCCCAGACAACATAAGTAGCTAATTAGGGAAAAAGGTGCACAAAGCAGGAAAGCAATCTTCAAAACCTAAACTTAATCATCCTAGGCAATAACATAACTGCCACGGCAGGCATGAAAAATGGTCATGGTCCATTCAGCAAATAAATCAAATTTCAAATCTTAACAAATTGGACTTATTAAAATATTATTTCCCCGTTTGACTGTCTAAGCCTGTGAATCTGGGTAGGGATAGATGGTGGAAAGGGAATAAATAAATCTCATGAAAGAAATAAACCTGCCAACTAGAAGCCCTGTTTTCCTTAAAGTCCCTCCGTTTCAGCACAGGTAAGCCTGTATGCCCGTGCATTAAGCATGCCTGGTAGCTTCTGTGCGACTTGACAGTTACAAAAAGCAACACATTCATGCAGCACATTCAGATACTCAGATATTCAGATATTTTTATCACCAACTTTTATTTTTTCAGCTGTCACTACAGTGCTTTTCTTCCCCCATATCTAGATCTGCCTTTTATATTAATATGGTTCACGACTATATATTTATGTTTGTGTATTTTAAGCCTTTATAAATTGCATACATTTATAAATCAGCCTTTTAGTAACAAGCAGCTAAAATTGCATTAAAAATTCACAATGTAAAGCCACACTTAGGGTTATTTTGTGCACAAGGAAATTCTTAAACTTGATGGGTTGTTGTTCAGTTATTAATATCAAGGCATATTTTTCAGTAACTACTATTCAATACAACATTCAAAACTCTATAAGATGATAAGATGCCTTTATTGTCATTGCACAGTGTACAACTCCTGCAACTCCTCCTCCTGTATGACTACATACACTGTAAGGTATGTAGTTACAGTGGCTTGCAAAATTGTTACTGTAAACAGTTAAGCAAGTTGGCGATGAAACGATCGCCTGAAAGCATGAAGTTAAAGATGAAGCATTTCCTTTGTATTTTAAGCAAAAACAAATATTTATTTTTACATTTTTATATTTTCCAAAATAACACAAAAGGAAAGGGGTCTAAAGCAAAACTTGGGGCTCTCTGCATGGTTAGTACCTAGTAGCACCCCCTTTGGCTAATATCACAGCTTATAAAAGCCAGCCAGGAGTCTTTCAGTTCTTGTTTGAGGGATTTTCATCAATCCTTCCTTGCAAAAATTTTCCTGTGAGATTCTTTCTTGTATGCACTGCTTTTTGGAGGTCTGTCCACAGATTTTCAATGATGTTCAGTTCAGGGGACTGGAAAGGCCATGGTAAAACCTTCAGCTTGAGCCTTTTAAGGTGTGTTTTAGGATCATTATCCATTTGTAGGAGGCATCCTCTTTTCAGTTTCAGCTTTTTTGCAGATGGTGTTATGTTGCGTCCAGAATTTGGAGGAATTTTATTGAATGTATTCTTCCCTCTACGTGTGAAATGTTTAGCAAACAAGCCTGACTTTTGCAAACTTCTGACGCTGAGTTTTGTGGTGAGGACCCAGGAGAGGTGTTCTTCTGATGACTTCTCTGTGAAGGTTGTATTTTTGCACACGTTGTGAACAGTAGAGCAATTTACCAGAGTCTGCTGAACCCCACTTTTGCAGTCAAGCAGGGCTTCTGATTCGCCTTTCCTACTAGCAATCCTACTTGCAGCTGTTTTTCTTGGTCTTCCAGATCCTATCTTGACCTTCACTGCGTCTGTTAACTGCCATATCTTAAATACATTTCGTACTGAGGAAATCTAAAAAAAGCTTTGCTGTCTTCTTATAGCCTCCTTCTGATTTGTGGGCCTCAACAGTGCTTAGAAGCTGTTTAGAAGAACCCATGGATTCTGTTTTTTGGACAAGGTTAGAGGAGTCTGTGTATTTATAAAGCTTTGAAATTTGCATCACATGGCTTTTCCTAACAAACACTGTGAACAAGCCATAACCCTAACAGGCTAATTAAGGTCTGAGACCTTGGTTAAAGTTATCTGAGCACTCAAATCTCCTAGGGTTCTCATACCTGTGCAAGGGACTCCTCAAATTGTCTACAGTTGTGCAAAACCAAATAATACACTGATATGTTAAAATGTTGAAAAGTGTTTCTTCTTTAACTTTAAGCATTTTGGAGATCATCTTCAACTTGCTTAACTGTTCACAGTAACAGATTTCAGTGATCAAGAAGTTTTAGTTTTAGAGCTACACAAAAAAAACATTTATTTTACAATACAGTAAAACAACTAAGGAAGGGTTGAAAAAGACATATTATTTGGAAGTGTGAGCATTCAACCCTAATGAGATACTAATGAGGACTGTGCAAGCAAGCCATCCCAGGAACACTGATGAACTGAAACACATTTGCACATCTTCTTGAATTTCCCTCTGGGATAAATAAAGTATCTATCTCTCTATCTCTCTCTCTCTCTATCTATCTATCTATCTATCTATCTATCTATCTGTCTATCTATCTATCTATCTATCTATCTATCTATCTATCTATCTATCTATCTATCTATCTATCTATCTATCTATTCAATGTTGTGGAGATTTGCTGCTATATGCTTGGCTAAAAAGGGATCTACAGGTTATTAAATTTGGGGATTCACTTACTTTTTTCAGCCTGCATGGTGGATGTTCACTTAACATGCTCAGTCAAATGAAAAGTACTGTTTGTGCTTTATTAGTTTAGATAGATGTAGTTTGTCTACAACTGTCACTGTACCTACTAAATAGAGGGGTACTTATGATAGAGCCTTATGAGCTGTAAAATGTAGACTGAGCTGGACTTTCAATATTTCACCTGGAAATGATTTCACAAATAAATTCTCCTGGCAAATCGAAGCCCACAACAACATTAAAATTAAACCTAAAAAGTAGGTTTGCTTGCGAGCTCGCAGGAGTTCTGTTGTGAAGTGAGGGACTGGGGAGTCAGTTTGCAGAAACAGCTACAGGGTACAAACTCTACTCTCACCCTCTCTCACTCACTCTATCTTTCTTTTCTGAAAGAGCCCGAATGATCTCTGGGCCAATTCTTCCCAGGAGAACATGGTCAATAACATAGTTCTGGTACAATTTCAGAGTACATTACAAGCGCTCTCCTTCTACGCCCACAAACACCACACATCCATACCCTCACACACACACACACACACACACACACACACACACACACACACAAAAACTTGCAACATATCTAGTATATCACTGAAAAGAGACCACACTGTTTCAGAACTCAGGCACGCTGAACGGCTTTTACAGAGAACAACGAACAGCGGCAATCTGAGGCATGACAGTGAAGGAGCGAGCCAACAAAGTGAGCAAGAGGGAGAAGACGTTGCACTCCCTTCATTTATTTTTATTATTTTTTCCCCTCAGCCTCGTCTCCTTTGGAGTTTGTTATTTTACTCAGAGATATTTCTGTCCGTGTGGTTGTCTGGCTGGAGATGGCTTGTCAGTGTGAGGCTGCAGATTGGGCCGTTGGTCCTGATTGGTGTGTGTTTCAGAGAGGGGAAGTGAAGAGGCGGCTGACAGGCTGTTCTGCACACCTGGAAACTCAGCTCAGGTCAGCAAGAAACAGCTGACCACCACTTTTGTGTCAGCTGCGCAGATGGGGAAAGTAGCTTAAACCCATACTCAACTGAGCATATTGTTACTTCAAATGGCTGAAGTGGAAGTCAAAGCTTCACCTTGATCTGATTTTACTTTGTGTACAGGTTGTTTACTTCTGTTTTCTATTACCTCTGTTACAAAAGAAATAGACAAGCTTGGCTTGGACCCAGAGTGCTAGAAAGCAGTAGGTTTCAGGATATCTTTAACTTTGCTTACCCAGTTTATCCTCCATTTTACATTTCCTTGTTTATTTATTCACCTGCTATGCAGCACTCAGAAAATGTGTTTCCAATTATGCAAATATGGAAAACACTTTCCATTTACACTGTGGTCAAAGTCTGTCTCTGATGACCTCTGAATGTAGTTTGAGTAATTTGAACATAATCTGATCACAGTGCATCTTGGGTATGTTTACACCCAGGTATTTATGCAGTCAAACACAATCTGATCACTGAAAATACATGTTAATGCAAAGTCTCTAAACTTATCTGGAGTACAAGTACAATTGCTTCAAGCATCAAATAGCGTTTAAATCTATATGAGCGCAGAGAAACTACGATAGAGGTCTGCTACCTGACCCAAGTCTAATGATCCCACCAAAATATTTGGTTTTGGGACAGGTTTGGACCCAGTTTCATTTCTTGCTGAGTTTGCCTGGAGTGTGTTAATCACTCTTTATATATTACTGCATTGAGTAATGGAGTTGTTATTTTCCAATGCATTGTTTCTTCTCAGAAAACTGAAAAAAAAGGTATCTGGGCTTAGTGTAGAAGGTGAGACTTGATTAAGGTAAATGATCCATTTGTTTGTTTTTTTTCCTACCCAAGGTACTCCGAGAAGTCTTTACCAACACCAAAGTTCAAAGGCATCTTACAAAATACTGATTTAAAACCATGTCTGTTGTAATCCATCACTTTAGTGCTTGGAAGCAGTTCAGGTTTAATTCAGGCTTCAATTTCATGCACGTGCAGACCTCTAAACTACAACAGAACTTCTTTGTATATCATATGACCTGGGTTGTGTTAGGGGCTATTCAGCTCTTTCGAGATTATCCTGTTCTAAAACTAGACCTGGAAGATTCCATCCCAAAACGATTCAGTTCTCCGATTCTAGTGCATTTAGGAATCAAGAGTTGACTCCAAGCTTTGGACTCCACACAGTGACATTTAAATTTGCCTA
This sequence comes from Prochilodus magdalenae, assembly GCA_024036415.1. Lineage (NCBI taxonomy): Eukaryota > Metazoa > Chordata > Actinopteri > Characiformes > Prochilodontidae > Prochilodus > Prochilodus magdalenae. Next base: position 20,410 of record JAMWET010006928.1, on the reverse strand, counting down.
CACCACCATGTCTATAAAGTGTGAGATCTAGACAGCCTGTCTTAAAAGTGTATCCTTCCACAACACACTCATCAGTAGGTGATGGCTGTAAATGTGGAAAAAAGGTTACAAAACATAGGCTATAATACATATGCTTATATATCTATGGTAAAAATGCAATCCTTAAAGAAGTGTGGCAAGAATTATGCTAAAGAATACTAAATTTTTCTCCCAGAAAGTTCAACATTGTAAACACAAAAGCATTGTAAACAGTTTACTAACATTTTGTAATGAAGATGTCATTGCTTTGCATCATTAATGTTCTGTTCACACATGAGCCCCTTCAGTGATTTCAAGGGAACATCTAAAACAAATTGCTGAAACTCATGTGTGAAAGGCAAAGCAGTCTATCATTATGTGATGAAGGGGTCGAGACAGGTTGCAAGAGTGGTGCTATTTGGGGCATTCCAATATTCTACTACCAGATAACAAGCACGGGTCAAAAAACAGGCAGGCAACATTAGAGACATGTCCATTAACCAAAAACCGGGAGACAAAGCAAGGAACAAAAACATAGGCAGGATAAATTTATTTAATTTAATGGGAATTTAGTAGCTAAATGTTACAGGCTAATGACGGCCTTACACCAAACTATGTTTCAAGCGATTTCTCTGTCACAGACAAGTTTCTTGATCATTTGGGGAAAGGATAGCTCTCATAACCTGGTCCTTTTCTCACCTTGACATTCCGATAAAATCAACCATATTTAATATTATCTTTAGTCTTTGTTATTGCTTATACTATAGGTTATGATTAGCTTAAAATGTAGCAAAGTAAACAAATATTACTTTCCTCACACATACAGGAAAAAGTGGTTTTATTTGAAAATGCCCAGGAAGGTACCAATCCATCAGAAATGCACTTGAGTGCACTGAATAGACTTTTCACCTCGGGTGAGCTGAGAGTGTAACAATGCCTTCTAAGCAAGATTGTGAAGATTCTACTTGACCTTTCTAACTTCCATCCCTAAGGAGTCCTAGTGTATGTGGTTTTGAAAGGATCATACATCAACAAAACAACACTGCTGAAGTTGAGGAGCTGGTGTTTGTTTTCATGTGCAAAATTAATACATATCTGTCTCTACAATGCATATCTATCATACCTTACTCTCAGAAAATGGTAATTTTTTAATTCAAACAATGATGAATCCTCAGAGATATAGCAGAGGTTTTCAGTTTTAGCTGTGCACCCTAAATGAGTTATTTTTATACCTTTTAATAATAAATAAATATATATATATATATATATTGTATTGACTCCACACACTGTCTTTTCACGTAATTGTTTTGCATGATATATTTCTTGTCACTGTGGTAGTACATCTACTATGTCTATATGCAAGAAATATAATTATACAATGTTCCATTCGAAAGCATATATTTAATAATATATATTATGTATTTCAGAATGTGCACAAAAAATGACTCTGCTATGCAAAAAAGATGTAACGCTTCCCTTGGCTTGAAACTATGTTTGGGTTACATCATATCACCATAATTCTGTGAAATTCTGTGAGTTGTTTAATTCCAATGAACTTCACCAGATAAAACTCTGACATCAAGTGCCGCCTTGTTGAACACGTCCTTGTAGGAGGCTGAATATTCTGAATATTCAGTGCTTTTTGTGTAAGTGACCCATATCGATTATAATACATAACATAAAGAGATAATTAAATTCAAATTTTGTTGAACAGTATTTGATTTCAGTTTTGTTTGGCTTCACTATCTTCCAAAAATATCAAAGAAATTTGAAAAAAAAAAAAATCTATTTCAATATTTCTACTCCCAGTTTCAACCGATGATGCCAACAGTGATGGACAGAGAAGTGTTTTGTTTAAAACATGCCACCATATATGAAAAAACAAATTCATTTTGTCAAAAAACACATTTTATGTTCATGATGATGTTATGAGTAATGTTTCTATGTGCTTTCTGGATAAGCCACAAAAGCAAGATGCAATGAGCTCATGCATCTTAGGGCCACCTTACTAACATGTTAAATTCATTATTATTTTAAGTAATAATTGTTAAAAATATAATTTAAAAATACATAACGACTCTTTTCAGCAAATAAACCTACACAGTCATCAACAATAAAAAATAAGACAAGTCAATAAGAATGGCCCCTGCAGGAGAGGAGGCAGCTGACAAGCAGATTAGAAAACAGTTTGTTCACTCACTGGCAAACTGCGTGAAACAAAAGGTGAGCTGAGAGACTATAAATGAGGAGACAGCTGATGAGTAAAGTGCTATATGCAGTGCTATACATCTGCAGAATGCTTTCACGTCAGCTGAGAAAGTGTCAGCCAAGTGTTATTGGACAGACTGCACCTGCAGAATGGCCTCAGGTCAACTGAGGTGAACTCTGCTCCAGTCCACTTAGTCTGAGAGAGAGTCAAACAGTGATTCCTCTAAAGCACACACACAGGTCAGACTCGGCAATCAAACCTTTAGTCCTGCACAAAAAAAAAAGATGGGAAAAGAAAGAAACGAAATCCCTTAATTCCTCTTCAGCAGAAAGACAACAACCGCAGCACTGAAACATTTCAGCCAACTTCTGAGATTTACAAAAAAGTGAGGAGGCAGACACAAAGATGAAATGTACAAACCATCAGAGATTTATTTATTTATTTACTTTTATCAAACTCAGAAGAACACTAGAAGAACAAAGTCAAAAGTTATCTTGCTTGTTGGAGTTGATATAGCCCTGCACTGTAAAAAGTGTTTCTAGGCTAAAGGGGCATTCCAGCTAAAAACACTTAAGTAACAGTAGCAGGAAAAAGTAAGTGAACCTTTTGGTATTACCCAGATTTCTGCATTGGCTACTAATAAAATCTGGTACAGTCACCATTGTAGACAAGCATAATCTAACTAGACAAATCCCACTTTTATTGAGCTTATTGAGTAACATCCACAGTGTAGGCTGGAACCTGAACGTAATAACGTGTAGATCCCCCCTTTAGCAACAATAGCTCAACAAACACTTCCTGTAAATAAGATCTGGACAGCATTTGAGGATTTTGGACCATTCCATCCTGTATATGTGTTTTAATTCATTGGTATTCTTGAGATGCCTTGATTGCACAGCAGCAGCTTTTTTCATGATGGCCTCAGATAAACAGTCTTTTCAATATTTATCTAATAATTACTTATTTATATAAACACTGTTTTTGAGTATTCCGTAAAGAGTTTGTAACAGGACACACACTCCAAGCGAATTTTCTGTGTAGACAATTTGTCTAACCATGGATCAGTTACACCCAGTTCTATAGCAGAGCTTTTGCAGTTGTTTCCAGCATCATGAGTTTCTCTATAGCTTGACTTCTGAAGATTGTTGGCACTAAGGCAAGTTTATCAGTTACCTGGCTTTGTGTGTTGCTTTTAACTTCATCTCCTGCAACATCTTTGGCCAGTTAGCTCTTGGATACGTTATTACCACATAGTTCAATCACTTTTTCTAGTCTGCACGGTGGACATTGCTCAGTGTGCTCAAAAAAAGACATGAAAAGAACAACTGTTTGGGTAATTAGACTACGTTTGTCTGTAACTGTTTGCATATGGTGAATTTACTGGTTTCATTCATTTCATTAGTAATCAATACAGAAACGCAGAAGTAATTCTAAAAGGTTTGCTAACTTTTTTCTGCAACTTGCAGGTCTACACGATTTTGTAGAATTGTTGTGTTTTTGTCCAATGGTGCTCTCTCAATAAACTACCCAGCACTTCTCATTCAGCCACTGATGTATCACTGATGTAGAGGGTAATAAATACAGATGAGGCTTCCTTCTGTGCCAGCCAGATGAAAAAACAAACCAACAAACAGCCCATCCGGAAAAATCCACCAGAAAGCAGATGCAGTTTTTCAAAGTTTTCAACCACCATCAAGACAAATCATCAAGAAGGGCTTTTCTTCTATACTTCTTGTTGGAAAATCTCCCTCTCAAGCCTACTGTGGCACCACTGTATGAGGCAATTAGGCATGTTTACAGCAGATGCAGCCATGGTTAAATGTTTCATTTTTGACCAGCGTGTCCTTTTAAAGTAAGCAGTGCTTAAATATCACCAAGCCAATAAAACTGATTAAAATTTTAACAAAATAATGTCGTGTTCAAGAAACATCATTTTGCACGAATTCTCTGAGTTTTTCAAAGACCATCATGATGACTAAATCTGGCAGCTAGTTCCAGGTTCAAAGGTGTCCTTTCAGCCAACCTTCTAGAGAACAACTTTTGGCCTACTTTAAACATGAGGTTAGCTGTTTACATGAATCTTTATTTGCACTGACGTCTTTATTTATAAGGCCAAAATCTTACAGATTATCATTGCCGTTATCAAACAGTGGTTTACAGTGTACAAAATACTGTACAGTAATCCAGGACTTCTTTACATGTCTATTTTTGCTGATTACATACCCATCTTAGTTTCATACCTTGGTGTTAACTGGAGTTCCAGCTGTAGTTAGATAATAACCGTTTAATTATACTTGTACACTAGTTTTTCATTCCTGACTTCTGTTTTCTGAAATCATTTTTTACTTGCTTTTGCAGTAAATGTTACAAGAGCAACATGCTTGTCAACTATTTGGATTAATCTTTATTTGCATTGTTTTAACGTGCCGTTTTTATTTAAGGTTTTCCAGATCATCAAAGCCAGATTTTTCTGACCGTCTGACATTTTTATTCCAGAATAAGCACTTTTCACCACCTAATTAAATTCTAAAAAGTAAAATCCAAATAAATCACATGTGGGAGACTGGTGTTCAAATCCCGGTCTATGCTGTGCTACACCAATAAGAGTCCTTGGGCAAGACTTCGAACACCACACTGGCCTACCTGTAATATGAATACCCTTGTAAGTAGCTCTGGATAAGAGCGTCAGCTAAATGACGAAGAAATTTATTCTGATTTCTGAATTTAATTGGAAAAGTAAATGGCACATTGTCCACCTGCCCTAACAGTAAGCTGTTGGGAAACTGGGCCCTGCACAGTTAATATGTTTTAAAGTATTATTTGAATCTAAATATATAAATACCAATTTTTTTTATTACTATTATTTTATATTAATATTATTTATATCTGCAGACACCAGTATGATTCTAGTATTCAGTATACTATTAGCCCATATTGCCACATTGGTTGGCACTCAACAACTTACACCTGGCAGCCAATTCTGGGTTCAGAAGTTCAACAATTCATTCAAGATACCGATTATGTACCAAGGCTTCTGTCCCTGCTAAGTTCATCATTGTGATAACTGCTTCTACCAAGGTGTTATTGAATAAAGCAAAGCAGGCCTTATGGTAAGCCGCTTATGATTGCGTGTAATAACTCACCCAGTAAATGGAGGTGTGTGTGTGTTTCCTCAGTCATTCTGAATCCTCTGAGAAAGATAAACAGGACCTGGTGATTGAGGGATTTGGAGAAGAAGAAATAGACTTTGAGGTGAAGCTCAGCCCTTGTTGTGCTGTCCGTGTGTGAGATACAGCGGCCACGACCTGCCAGCAATGACACTATTTTAATCCTTCTGCTTAAGTCTGAGGCCATCTCATTAATATGGTAATAAAGCACCATTAACAATGTACAGCAACTCACATTACCTCATGTCAACTGGTTCCTGAGCTGGATATTAGTATGTGTGTGTATATATCTGTGCGTGTGAGCATGAGTGTCCATGCTCCAATACCACCGTGAAAAGTGCTGATTAGCTACACTTGCTACATGATTAATTAACGGCAGACACACATTTCCATTTTACAGTTTCCTATCAATTATTGTGGTGAGGTGCATTTTAATGAGATGGGGCAGAGGTGTGCGCGTGTGTTTGTGTTTTGCTTGTTGAGGCTCGTACTGACGCACCTCAGTAATGTTTATATTGCAAGGCTGAAATAATGATTCCTCTCCTGGTAGCTTCCTCGTAATTCCCGCATCCATTCACAATGCCATAGCTTGATTAGTTTTGTTGAGATGTGTGGGTGTGTGTGTGTATGATGTTTGTGGGAGTGAATGCAGTTCCATTATCCATGATGTTAACCTTCCCAGGTCCCATTCAAGGCATTTACCCTTCTTAAATTTTCCCATTTACAGCAGGGCTGGAAAATAAGGAATTGTACTCAGCTACTGCACTCATGTATTTTTTTACAAGATGTATGTTTATTTTACAAAAGTGCCAGCACTTTACCTTTATACTGAAATGAGTATTATTTTGCATGTAAATGAAATAAATGAAGTAAAAGAGTCAAGAAAAAAATTTACCGGCATATTTTTCCATGCTTCTTCTAAACGCCTCCAGTTCAGTTTTAGAGTTTGATTGCATTTTCTACTTTTCACGATCCAGGTGACCTTGATTACAAATTTGCAATTATCAACCATACTGCACATATTGACTGTGTAATTTCTGTTTTGCTGGAGGCTGTGGGTTTTTTCAGGTCCAAAGCAAGAGTGGAGCGACACTTGATTTGCTACCCCTCAAAGATGAAACCTTTTAAGGTATAATTAGTAAAATTAACTAACGTGCATCATGCAGCGTAGATATCTACTGAAGTTAGCATGCTAACCAGCTCACCTCAGGCTTTCCTGTCTCAAAATACCACTTTGTATCTGCAGAGGAGATCTCAGTGAGTCACTGAAGCATTGAGTTCAACTTAAAAGGATGAAAACGTAGCACTGCCCCGTCTTGTTGAAGGACCTGCTCTCAATTAGATCATTTAAGAACAGGAAACCAATAAAAGAAACAATGGCTGAAGCTAACAGCAGGGATGTAACCAGAAAAACAACCACGACATCCACTAATGTAAATAATCCACATTCAGCAGCAAACAATAGAAGTGATTTAAACAGAGGCAAGACAAAATATATTCAATCAAGCATACAGTATTTTTTTAACATCTGTAACACTCTATTGGCCATGTATAGAATTTTGGAATTATGTCATTTTACAAAAATAAGTATATAATTTACATACAGCTTAAAATCTAAATGGCTTTATTTAGTACATTAATATATACTCATCATAAAATAAGAATAGTTGCACCCAGAAGAAAGTGTCAGATTGCAATGCTATTGGGAAGGAAGATAAAGGTTACCAGGAACAATAAATCGTCGCTGTCCAAAGAAAAACAGGTATCTCCAAAATGGCAACTTTACAGAAGAGGCCAAAAACCTCTTTGAATTTTAATGGAGGTCAATGGGACCAGACGTCTTTCCAAGCAGTTCTGGGGCATTTCTGTTGCTCCATTCTTCATGAAATTTCCACAAAGTGTAAATAACAGCTCATGTCATCAAATGAGGCCTAATAGTAAAAATCAACAAAAATGGAGATACATGTTTTTCTTTGGACAGCGACGAAATGACGAATAACAAACTGATATGGGCAATATTTATTGAGCTTCATAAACAGAAGTTGCAGTCTCTCAGTGTGTCTTGTCTGCTAATGCAGCCTGCCAGACATCTCGGCATGGAGTTGTAGAGGTTTCTAATGGTGTCCTGTGATAATCCATCCCATGTAGTTTAAATATTCTCACACAAATCCTGCAGATTTTGCAGGAGAGGTGGAGGTGGAAGGACGCAAGGCTTTCTAAACATGTGATGCATAACAAAAAACAATCATCTCTGCACTGACCATAGTGTCTCCACACTCAGATTTGTTGGCTATGTCCACCAAGACAAAAGCAGCACTTGTCACTGAGGATGACCCGCTGCGAGTTACACCTTGACAGTCTGGCACACACCATTGTGTGACACTGGTGACATTGATGTGGTGTTAAGCACAGTCGTCATAACTGTCTAGGTGCATGTAGTCCTGTACCATGCAGCTGCCTGCCAGTGGTGCTGGCACTAACAGGATGACATATGGAGGACATCACTGCATGCTGAATGTCTGCAATCTTGCTTGTAGGCACAGTGATAAGACCCATCCTTGCTTTTGTCACATGCTCAGCCAAGCGTGAAAGTTTTGTTTCTTTGGGTTATTTCTTTATGGAGCTATTTTTTTTTCTTTATGTGCAACTATTCTTTTGATGATGAGTGTAAATAACAAATTTATGAATAGTAAATAAATAATGCATGAAAAAAGTTAATATATTAACTAATTAATAAGTTCTGTTAGATTTGGAATAATAGGATGTTGTGACTCTAGCTTATCATACCTATTCTAAAAAAAACTTCTGAGGAATTGACTGACAGAAATACCTATTGGTAATAAATTCTCTTCACATGAACTCAAATTAAGGTCAGGTATGTTTTTGCTATCTCTTGTATTTGCTTTTGTGGACAGCGACAATATGCATAGCCATGCATCAATACCACGATACTTCTTATGTGTGAGCTCTCCCGGTGAGTGTGTTGTGTGAGTTGAGTGGGTATAAAGGAGCTGAGTGAGATGTCATTGAGGCTGCAAGGCTGGACTGACAGGCCTAACTTTCTTCTGCTGTTTTATTGAAGAGCAGAGGGCTCAGTGCAGCCGGGCTGGCTGGCAAACCAAATCCACTTTGAATGAGACAGATGGGCAGATTTACTCCATACTAACGAGGGTTTTCATGCTCCCCGGTGCATGTGTGCATGTGTGTGTTTGAGTGCGGAGGCGTGTGGGTGCACTTGTGTGTATTTTTGCGAAGCAGGGCTGAAGAGAACGGATAACTGCCACAATCCTTTAGAACCCCCCACTCCCATCCCTACCCCCACCCGCCTTACATCTCTGAGAAGTGAATTGTGTGTCTTGTACTGAACTCTCTAATATTTGTTATCGTGTAATTCCACTGGCGCGGCAGCTCTGCCTTGCAATATATAGACCAAATAAAAATCCCCTATATTGGATAGGACCATCCCTGGCCGCGGCACCTTCTTCTCGAGAGTTTATGAGTGTGCATCGGCTAGATAAGCCGGTCCGAAAATGATGGAGGTGGGATGGAACGGACAAGGGTTAGGCCTGTCTCTGGAGACTCCTGCAGAAAATGTATTTTCACCTGAAAGTTCAGACTCCCTGTGTCTGCTGCGGTTCTATTGCATGCTGGATGAAGTGGCTCCCATCACTGGCTAGCGCTGTGCGGTAGCTCGAGATGGATGTCAAAAGCCATCATGGCACGTCTTGCTGCATTTTTAAAACTGAGCTCTAGGCAAACTGCGACCAAGAGAGGAGACATCAATGGCTAGATGCATCGTATAGCAGGAGGTCTCACCATCCCCATGTTCTTCCCAGAGTTCATCACTTGTCTGTGCTGTCTCTGTTCCCAGGCAGTGCTGACTGCATGGTACGGCTCTTTCAACTCAACTCATTATTTGCCCATAATATGACAAGACGATGGTGACTCAGCAGGTTTCTCTCCCATCAGCGCATCATGTTTCTTTTTTTTCCCCCTAAAACTAGCCTAATGCTTCATCCTCAGCCTGATAAAGCCCGGTTCTGCTCCAGGCTAGAGGAACGGCTGACAGCGAAGAGAGAGAAATACAGCAGGAGTGGGTAAAGTGGTCATTAAGGCATCACTGAGGGCTGAGGAGCCCCAGCGTTGGGCCTTGGCCTCCCATAGAGTTTCATTACCGCAATATTTACTCTCCATGTTAATGCTAGCGCTAATGCTTTTTAATCACGCTAATCATCACTCCATCTAGTGCACGGCTAAAGCAAGCTGAGCTAATGGGAACCTGAGAGTAGGCTCATGCTCAAGACGCAGACCACACAAATGTAAGCATCATGAAATAAAATGGTCTCATTAAACCACTACACCACAACTTGTGCACACACACTCTACAGGATGTTCCATGTGTATAATATATGGTATATATACAAAGGTTGGAGAAAATTTAAGGTATTAAAGATAGTTTGACTTTGTCTTGTATACAAGAGTACTGTTTTTAAACTGTGCTTTCCGCTCCCAACACACCTGATTCAACTTATCAGCTCTTTAGCGAGTCCTTTCACAGGGGGTATGTTAAAGCAGGGAATCCAAGAAAATGTGCAGGGCAGGGAGCCTCTAGGACCAGGGTTGAGAAACACTGCCTTAAATACAACCAAACCATAACAGCACATACAAAAAGATGTTATTCGATGCTTGAAAAATGTTCCAATAGATGCAAGCGAAAACTGAAATCTGTATTAATGTGGAGAAGGACTACACCCTAACTTCATAACAAAAGAAGACATGTTTTCTGTGTCAGCTTTAGACCATTAAACATATAAATCACTCTATAAAACAGATTCATTTCTGAACTGTGATTGGCTGAGTCTCATTCAAAGCCGTTGGAAAATAGATGCATTATACAAGACACACATGCATGACCACCTCACTACAACTTAATTCTGTGCTACCACACTAATGTCACTTGCATGAGTGAACTGGTGAATAGAAAAGGCATCAGGGTGGATAAAATAAATGGCCCAAAACAGTACACATACCCTGAATCCTGATTTAGTTTAAACTTGTTCTCTTAACAATTAGAGCTTGCGTGATCAGTTTAGCAGTCAGCTAACAGTTAGCAGCCTTCTTTTTAAACTGAAGTATGTGCTATCCCTAAAACTGCAACATATATTCATAATTAAAAATATACATCACCTGAATGTCTTACAGACGTATCCATGTGTTTAGTATATCTATCGGTACTAATGTTACGGTGGGGTGGTGGGGGGTGTGGCTAGGGTGGGGGAGTAATATGCAGCACCCCTCATGGAAAAGAAATGTATTTGCCCATATTAGGGCCGCTAATTATGATTTGGACCTCTCTGGCGCAGACTGTGGAAGAACAGTTTATGACGTCAGTTATGTTTTAGACACTCACAGGTGGATGAATAATGAGTTTGAGCGGGGTGAAAGAGTGTATTGATGTGTCAGTTATTATAAAACATAAAGTGCCACATTTAACTCGACACCTATGATTTTTGAATGGAACAATTATTTTAGGCCTCACAGTAGGATCTTGCACATGTGCATATACACCACTACCATAAAAAATGATGAAGCTTGTTTAATATGTGCTTACATGTTATTTTGTGTTGTTTTATGATGTGCAGTGGGGTTAGTAGAGTGTACTGTGTTTACAGAATGGCTAGAGTTGACCTGCCTGCTGTCTTGGCCACTTTAACAGAGCTTGGCACTGATTCTGTCTTGTTGGCTGTTCAGTAAAAGAATATCTGCCTTCCTGTGCAATGCTTGTTTGTTTGCCTTTGGTTCCTCTTTGCCAAGATGCTACAATATCATGAAATAATAGTTTCATGAAATGACTGCAATTCACAATAATGAATGACTGAAAGTTCTCCTACTTCCTCAACATAGGTTTGGCAACAATAGACTACTCTAAATCCATTTATTGGTGGAGCAAATGTTTTACATGAAATGGTAAGTTAGCTATGTTTCTTTGACTGCCCTACAAACTGGAAACATTTCTGTTCTTATACTGTACAAAAACAAACACATGCTCAAACACACAATAAAGCCTAGAAAGAAGAGCAACTCTGTGACCATTGCCAAAGTGGACTCTGCACAGTAGTCTAGACAAACAGACTGGGCTACAAAAATCATCCCAGAGTTTTGGGCCACAGATACACATGCCATACATTCATCTTCGACTCACTAAACACACCGAGCTGCACACACGCAAAATCTCTCTCATCCTGTTTCTTTCTTTATTTTGTTCTTTCTTCCACACGTGCATGCAGTCATTCAAGGACAACCAATTTTGTCTTCTGTGGGAAAAAAAAGAAACTCAAGCAATTGAAAGCAAACACTTGTGAAAGGGAAAGGGGAAGAAAATCGATGGCAGAAAAAGTATCCGATTTGAGGCACACTGCATTCTCTTGTTTCATCAAGAGGAGGGCAATTAGCATAGTGAAAAAGGGCCAGAGGAGAGAGAGCTATAGCTGATATTGATGAAGCAGTTGAGGGACGAATGGAGTGAAAAGATGGGAAAGGAGAGTTCGAAGGGAACAAATATGGACATGCTATGAGGTTGAGTTGAGGCTCGTCCCCATGGTTACAGTGGTTCCCGTGGTTACGGCTGTGGAGCCCGGTGGGGACTTGTGGATCCAGAGGGACTAGATTACGAGAAGCTCTCACCTTAATCTGCCCCTCTATCTCTTCTGTAGAGGCTCACTCAACCCCTGCAGAGTACAGGCTATCTAGTGTATCTATAACGTTACACACACACACACTCAAAGCATATCCTTCCCTCAACTGAGAACACAACTCAACTTTTCCTTTGTCAATATTTCCCACAGCGTCCAGAGCTAAACAAGTCAATACAGTAAAGTATGGACACCAGCATGAAAAAGTTTGGAATCGACTGGTTCAATAATTTGGTGTGCAAAAACTGCACCTGTAAAAATGTATGAGTAATCCTCCAGTGTAGTGCTGCTTATTTATATACTCATATTACAGATCACAATTAAAGTGCATTGCCAGCATTTATTTAAAAATATCTTGATTGTCTTTTTTTCCTGCTGAAAGAGTGAAAACACCCCTGGCTTAGTAGCAGTTATTGTCCCTTGCAGGCATTGGCTTTAACTGTCTACCTACCTTCTACTAGGAGTACTTTTTGCCCACTCCTTAAAGCTAAGGACTGTACATTGTTTGAGGGATTTTTTGGATGTACAGCCTATTTTGACCCCAACCCCAAAAAAGTATGGGATGGGATTATTATCATGTTGGAAGGTCCCCCTTTTCAGCTTCAGTGTTAAGGTAGATGGCCTGCCCACATTTGGTCTTGAGCTTGTTGCAGAATCTGTGTTACCTACTTGAGTCTAAGGTGTAAGGTGTCGCCTTGGCTGAGACGCTAGCTTTGGTCTCTTGGCATTGTTGTTATGGATTTGCCTTTGATGTCGCCTGTTGTGCTTTGACCCATGCCTGTTATTTGGACTATGGAGTATGGGACTGCTCCAAATAAAGACACGTTGCTCATGCAACCTGCTTCAGCCCTCTAATACAGTGCACAGTTCTTGTAGTATTCTAGTATGTATTGTACACAAGTAGGAAATATGATATGAAGATAAACATAGAATTTCATACATAGCTGAAGATGATTCTAAAATGACTGAGACTGCTACTTTTATTTTGTGGTAATCAAAACTTGACAGAAATTGTCATTAGATAATGACAGTATGCAGTATGCTTGTTTCAATAACATTCATAACATAATTAAATTAATCTGTGTTACTGAATTATAAGAACACAGATTGACAGGTTTAAGCAAAGGCCTACCATTGTGTGGAAAGCATTTATATTCTTGGCAGTAATCAGACAGAAATCTACGAAAGGGCTATTTTTTGGGTTCTAAATGTGAGAATTAGCTGCTGTGGTGGCTGTGGATGCTCTCTGAATGCATATTGAGGACATCCCCTCACCGTGCTCCTGAGTCTTGCCAAGCTTTATTGAGATGTACAGCTGTAAGCAGTTCTAAATTACCTCTCTGTCAGCTTAATGGACTTGATCAGCAGTGTTTACACACACACACACACACACACACACACACACACACACACACACACACACACACACACACACACACACACACACACACACACACACACACACACATACAGACACACGCACACACACACACAGCATCCAATGCTAGACATGCACAGCCTCCAGCTTTCAGGCAGACCCCCACCCAGTGCCTCTAGGCCAGCTCCAATCAATAACTCAAAATCCACAGAATCATTCAAATGAGGAAGTGCATGCGGGTCACAGAACATACATGACTACAGGTGGTAAACAAAAGCCATGGGGAGCAAATAAATGTGTGTACGGATGTGTGGTTAACACAGACTTTAAAGTAGGCCTTAAAACTCCACAACAAGTTCAGTATTAAAGTGGAATAAAGTATTGTGATCAAACTTGTTAACGTTATGTAATGTACTATGTAATGATAAGTCTTATGGTACTATGGGAGATAAATTCAGAGAACTTTTCAGAGAATTTTTCAGAGAAATTTTTTCAGCTTGAACTTTTTAAAATGTACTGTGCATGTCCATGTATGGCAAAGTAAAAGTGCATAAGCGTACTGGAACATTCCGTATGCTACCATGATAAACTGTATAAAAGAAGAAAGCTCTTTTGAAGGTTTTGGGAAAATGTGCACACACATTCAGAAGCAAATCCAACACAGAACGGGGTTATCCTTAAATTTTATGTTTGAGCATCAAAGTACAGTATATTTCCTTGCTGTAAATGTTTTTGCCCGAAACATATACCAAGCACATCTTCCCCTCTCTTTTATCACCGAATTGTTCTAATTCCATATTAGCCATTTGTTTCTTGTATTGTAAGTACTTCCTGTGCAATAAAGATTTTAAAGTGACACTATGAAAAACGTATCCCTGCAATATTGTCTTCAGAATCATGTTGAGGGTACACTGACTTATAATAGGAAGCATGGCACCTCTGTAATTGCCACTCTGGGCCCGAAACACCTGCTATAGTGCTGTAGCAAAAAAGGGTAATGCTTTACAGCACCACATCATGTGGTCAGTCTTATCAATCTCATGCTCTCACACAAATATGTCTTGAGAGTTTGCAACATTCTAAAATAAAATCATGTAATATTTCGCTGCCTTGTAAGTCAGCATGGTTCTTTTCCTTCTTATGTCGTTTGCCGGTGTTGCAGTGCTGAATTCTGACTCCATGGTAGACTCCCTTTAATATGCACACATAATGCAGACATATGGAGGCTAAAGGTTACACTTACAATTTTACCTTTCTAGACATACTGAAATCACAGATCTACCCTGGAGTGTCCATATGCTTGTGTGACATGTGTGCACACAAAGGTTTGTTTGATTTTGTATCTTTCAGCTGTATTTTATAATATAAACTATTAGGTTTTAGTCTTAAAAGTGTTCTGTATTGTCTGAGGCTTCTTCCAGTTCTTCTCAAACCCAATGTACTCACATGTGTTTCATTTCTAAATTTCAACAAAAACATTTCTGCACACGTAGGACTTTTTTAAAATGCTGAAAGTCATAATGAAATGTTTCTATACTGCTCTTTCTTTCTGGTAACATTTAATATACATCCATCATTAAAAACAGATGCACCCAAATGGAAGTGTTGGAGGTGAAGTGACCCCAGGCCATCTGGACCTGTAACACACGACAACAAAGCATTCATCTTGGTGCTGACCGTGGTGTCTCCGCACATTCATTTGTTGGTTGTCTCCACCAAGACAAAAGTGGTACTAGTCACTGAAGATGACCTGTTTCTGAGTCACTCCGTGACAGTCAGGCACGACACCAATGCAGTTTTTGGTGAAGTTGACATGGTGTTAAGGGTAGTTGTCATAAAGGGTCTGGGTGTTGTCTCATGCAGTCAAACCTACCTAACAAGCTTCATTCCTTTTAGCTGATTCCTAAAATAGTGGCAACTATTCTTTTGATGATAAGTGTATTACCAGAAAGGTCAGAAATCCTTAACTACTTGTAAGGCTGTAGGTGTAGTCTCAACATTTGAAATTTACATGCTTATTTTTAGCACAACAACCAAAAAAAAAATGTTAAGCATTTTTTTGGAATATCATAATACATTTCTGAAAAATTATTTTAAGTTCTGAGTTTGAAAATCAAAAATGCCAGTATTATTGAAAACTGCTACTAAATGCCACACTGCATAACTTTCTGTATGATTTCATATAAATTACTTTTACCTTTAAACAAGCAGAACAAAGCATGAAGTCATAAAGTAACGTTTAACAAAGAGCAGTCTCACAGAGATAAAACACAGTCTAATGTAGCACATCACAGGACTCAAACAAAATAAAACATATAAATAAAATCATAATCATGTTAACAAAACAGTAGAGTAGAATAGGAGACAGAAATACCTTTGTAATACCTTTATTTTTAGGAAACACCTTTATACTACTTGGACAGTGGACATTCTGTTACCACTGCTGCAGAAAGACTGGCTGGGGGCATGCCCACATGTGCCCCAAGGACTCTATTCAGATTTTGTGGGGTTGCAAGGATGCTACTAGTACTACTGCTGACTGTAGGAGGCATAGCGACATGCAGACCACCTCGGGAAGTGCTGGACTCACAGTGAGAGAGTCTTTATTTTTGTAAAAACAATAAGCCGCTGTTAGCTGAGAGATATGAACGTGTGTTCTGTGTATTGTGTTGTACTAGGCTGTGGGGGTTGTTAGCGAGGTAACTGTGCAGTGTTGGTACTTACAATAAAAGACAATTGGTTTGAAGTTCTATGATTCTTCTTATTAATGCATTGGAAACTATCCATCACATGTTTAGGGTGATTGTGGGGATGCTGAACTGTGTCTAAGCCGTTTTCCCAGCAATGAGATGAACAGCAAGCCAGTATGTGACTGAATAAAACACAAAACATATTGCTTAATGTATCTTTAAATGTGTTCATTTTGTCCCCAAGAGCACAACAAGCTCTTGAGTGATCAAATCTCTCAGAGTTCCTTTGGCTTTAGCTTTCTATAACAGGCAATAAATACCAAATATGCGCTATGATTCCATTTGGAAGGCTTGGACCGTAATATCAGTGCACCTGGCAGTCAGCTTTGGCTAACCGTCAGTCTTTTCCGTCCAAGGCAAGGCTCTGTACCTAGGGGAAATGAGGAGAGATCATTGCGCAAGCATACCACTGAAAAAGACTGAATAAGATATGGGGGCCTTTGAGACCCAACTAAGGGATCGTGGAGTCAGTGAAGGAAGCTTTAAACATACAGACACATGAAAATGAGGTAGACAGTAAATAACTCAATGAGGCGGGACGTGGTTTACTCCCATTATTTATCAAAGCTTACTGAGAGGTTTTAGGCTTTAAGTGGCTGAATCTGAAGTCTGATCATTTATGCACCTGATGTTTTACATCAGGCTACAAGGGAGTGCACAACCTGAATCATATCATAAAAATTAGACTTGATGTCAAGCACAGAGTTCACCTGAAATCCCATGCTTAATGGTATACCGGCTCTGTTATTGCCAGAAATTCATGCTGTTTTGGGCTGCCTGCTATTTTCTGAGCTATTTAAGCAATTTTCTGCTTTAGCACCGTGTTACAGCTGTGGTAAATCATTCGTGTGTTGATGCACCCGACCTGCAGGCATATTTGTAAAATAGCATTATTCCATTGATAACTCTCCAGGGTGCTGCTATTTGTTTTGTTTGCTTTCCAATAGTCTATAAAATATTCAAACCTTTATAAAGTGAATTTTATTGACAGATGCTGTATGGCAGATCTACTACATATGGAATGTGAGGTGATGAATCTAAAGCCGTAGAGGCGCTCACGTTACACACACAGACTGAGCAGTAAAGGAATAGAATGGAGGGGGTGGGGGGCAGAAAGAATAGCTCAAAAGTAACAAAAAACAGAAAATGAAGAAAAGAAAAACACAGCGACAAAGAGTATGCAATAAAGAGAAAGTAAGAGGGAGAGAGTAAGAAATGGAGAAAAAAGTGATAATGAAAAGAAAGAAAGGAATATGAGTGAAAGAGTGAAAGTGAGAGAAGAAAAGGACAGTGAGAAAGTGAAAGGACGGAGACAAAACACAAAAGAGAGGAAAAGGGAAAGTAAGACAGAAAGATAGGTAAATGGAGAGATAGGTAGACAGTAAGAAAGAGGAAAAGACTGTAAAAGAGAGGGAGACTGCAAGAGAGAGAGAGAGTAAGAGAGAGAGGGGGAGACTGTAAGAGAGAGAGAGAGAGACAGAGAGAGAGAGGCAGTCAGAGCAGAATTCCATTAGAACCAAACCTGAGCCAGACCTGTTTAGACACTCCACTTATCTTTAAAGAGCAGGGGTGTGAGTGTAAGAGAGAGAGAGAGAGAGAGAGAGAGAGAGAGAGGGAGAGTGCACGTGAGTTTCACGTTGGTCCCTGCGAGCCATAACGAAGAGAGAGAGGAGTAAAGAGAGGGTAGAGGAGAGAAGAAAAATGAGGAGGAAGGAAGGCAGGAGAGAGTAAAGTGTTTGTCATGCTCACTAATCAACCGGTCAGGTTTTTCTGCCGTAGCTTAGCAGCAGATTTCCATTTGAAATGAGTTGCTGTGTTCATCTGGAGCGCATCTAATCTAAACCACATAGACTGCAGCTATACACACACTCACACACACGCGCTTAAAAACCTCGTAAGCACAAACTCACTGCCTGCAAGTCCACACGTCTTAGAATATCCAGAAAACCTGGAGTGAGGCTATTAAAAGTAAGAGATTAAATTTAACTTCATCGTATAAAAGATCACCGCAGTCAGCATGCATTAAAGAAATAAATTAATAAACTCTGTAATTCTCTGATGTGGAAATTACTACATCTAAAGCTTAAGTCTGCTGTCATTTGCTTACATCAGCTGCTTCTCTACTCCTTTACAGTCCTGAATCCTCCATCTAACACTGTACTCTGCTTCCTGACCGCTTCCTGGAAATGGCCACATCCCTAAAAGAATCTCAAGTAATATATTAATATAAATATAATACACTCATCATCAAAAGAATAGCTGCTCAAAGAATGAGTCACCCGACAGGAAAGAAACTTGGTGGGTAGGTTTGACATTGTGAGATATCGTCGCTGTCCAAAGAAAAACACATATCTCCATTTTTGTTGATTTTTACACTGTGTGTGAATTTCATGAAGAATGGACCAACAGAAATGGCCCAAAACTGCATGGAAAGCCGTCTGGTTCCATTGACTTTCATTCAAATTAACTAGCTTTTTGGCCTCTCCTGTAAAGTTGCCATTTTGGAGATACCTGTTTTCCTTTGGACAGCGACGATATGTAAATAACCTCATTTTGCTAGTGCCAGCACCATATGCAAATGAATACATGACGCTGGACTACATGCAAACAGATCATTCCAACAACCACCCTTAACACCACATCAATGTCCCCATAGACTGTAATGGTGTCGTACCAGTCTGTCATGGAGTGATTCAGAATAGCAGCAGGTCATTTTTAGTGACAAGTAACGGTTTTGTGTTGATGGAGACGACCAACAAATCTGTTGTCATGTTCAAATATTCCACCCTCTACTGCATGTATAAAGAAGTGTTGTGGTTTGATGATCGCTTAAAGAAGAAGCACGGTGTATAAGCACACCCACACCTTTAAAACAGCCAAATTAAAAGCAGTGAATTTAAATGGCCAATTAAAAAATATAGATGGCCAGATGATTCCTCTGAGTGGGCAGTGCTTATCTCTGGGAGGGCAACACCCATCCCAGCCCATCCCTAGACACACCCCGATACAGAGCTGACTAAAGTCCAGATCTGTCACTGTTGAAAATGTATGGGATGTCATGAAGAGGATAATTAGACGCTGCTGACCACAGACTGCAGAGAAGCTAAAGAACGGGCAGCTAAAAAATCCCACTTCACAAGGACAGTGGGATCTGATTTGTTAAAAAACGGTCCTTGTGTGAAGAATATGGGGTCAAGCTCACAAATAATACTAGTCAAACAAACAAAACGGGTAATACAATATTTCTATGTGCATTCAATAATTTTGTGTAGTGTCTGAAAGACAATTCATTAATGTTTATAAAGCTGGATTTTTATGTGTATTTTTGACTTTTTCAGGTGAAGATATGGAAAAAAGCCTGGTTAGCTTCGGCATTGCTTTCTTTCCCTTTACGGAAAAAGCAAAAGAAAAATACTTAACAAAAAAACAGGGGAAAAAAGAGAGCAGGTTAAATAAGTCCTGAACGAGTGCCATGTTTGTGCAACCGTGAGTGGAGCTGATTATGGGCATTAGGGTTAGGGTTAGTTTGTGCAACCGTGAGTGGAGCTGATGACGGGTGTTTTTACTGATGACTAGTCAGGTTGGTGGAGGGGAAAACGAGCTAAGATATTGTGGGTTAGTACATCAGACAGGTGTTTAGAAGCAGGTGTAAAAGATTACAGCTGTGGCCGAGGACATGACCTAACAAGGTCAAAAAAGGTCCGTTTTAATTTCAGGTTGACTTTAAATGGAAAGGTTATGTAACAAAGTGGTAAAAAGACCTATGTGGCAACTTTGTCAAGTGTGTTGCAGGCATCAAATTCTAAACGTGCTAAATATTTACAACATATAATTAAGCTGCCCATTGGAAATTTTTTGTTTGTACTTCTGTGGGTGGAATAAAGGTTCAGGAGAATTTACCACTCAGATTTAAGCTCATATTATATTTTTCAAAATGTCCACATTTTTTCAGAAATTGGGCTTGGAATGAACAGTTTTTGGCTTTTGTGATATTTTGTGGACCTTCTTTCTTAACATCAAGGAAATCTTCCCTACTAGCTAGACTAAAATATTGTGTGTGTGTCTGTATGTGTGTGTGCATGTGTGTGTGTGTATGACTTTCGGTGTAGCATGACTGCAGAGCTCATCCAATCGATGCCTATTTTCAGGGGCGAGAGAGAGAGACGCATTTTGCCATGAACCCTGTTACCACAGTG
>JAMWET010006927.1:0-23828 GCA_024036415.1 Prochilodus magdalenae | reverse complement strand
CTTATTTGCTACGGCTTGCACAGCACCAGAATGTTACTGTGGCACTATTTAAATAGAATGTAAACGTTCAAATAAGAGATAAGCCAACTTCAGCCATGCCCAATGACTGCTGGGTTCCTTCAGTAGAACAAAAATTGGTCAGGACTACTTACTGCCTTGGATGCAGTCGTAAGTGGTGTTGTAGTACTTGTAAGTTCCAGCACACGGGTCAGGGCTGCCAATCACATCAGTCTTAAACTCACACACTTTGTGCCCATCACATCTGTTTAGGATAAAAGGAACAAAATCTATTTGCTCACATGTTAAATGTTATGTATTTAGAATACATGGCCACCATCTGAAGCTCATTCTTCCCAATATATAAAGCAGCATTTCATAAGTTAGATAAAAACTTGTCTCTGCCCTTAACATTGAAATTAAGCTGAATTCAGGTGCCAGAGCGATTTCCACAAAACATCTGCACAGATCAAGCAGTGTTAAGGGTTGTGGTAGGTACGAGGGGTGGTCGAAATAATAAATACAGCAAAAGTACAAATACAAACAAATATTTTCAGATCTAGAACAACAGAATCAAATGCTTTTTGCAATTTTTTTTTTCTTTTGCAGGTGAGGTAAACAAAGATGACATGGTCAAAATAAGCTGGATCGTCATTGGCAGAAGAAATCTAAAAGGCATCATCTGTGTTAAAATCAAATGTCTGGAATTATTTTGGATTTTTAATAACAAAGGGACAAAGGCAGTAGATATGACACATAGAATTTGCTAGACCTACACACTACTCTGTGTAGCCCTGCAACTCTAATTAAACCATAAGTGAGACTAGTAGATGGTAAAAATAAGTCGTGGCATAATCAGTACATACAGTGGCACAGCTCCAATATGTGCGCCTATACAAATACAAAGGGAACTGTAGGATATGCGCCATTCGTACCTCTTAGAGATAAGGGGAATCTTCAGGGCACAGTTGGTGTTCTGGAGTTCAGAAGAAGGACGCTGAGTGCTACAAGTGGTGCCATCTGTACGACCATATATAGCAGACTTCACACGTATCAGCCCACTATCTGAAATACAAAGACATACGGATATCAGTGTGGACTTAAATCTCTGTAGTAGGGAACTGATTCCTGATACCGATTGCTCTGTTTAATTTGTAAATAACTATTATAAATATTAAGCAATAGTAAATTAAGGATAATTGTAAGGACTGGAGTAAGTTATTTTTAAATAACTTAAGTTATTCTATGCTTCAAATTAATGCACATGGTTTGACTGAGGATAAAGTGGTGTGGGTTTTTTATGTAGCCTATTTAATAAAAAAAACATACCAACAAAGCAGTGTTAATGTAGCACAATTAATTTGACTCTGTAAAGTCACTTACTAGCGGGATTATAGTGTTACACATAATTCTATAATCACATCACAGACTTTGTGCTGTTGGGTTAGCTTACCACACTGGAGGCGCTGGACGTGGCCATCACAGGAGATGACATTCTCTGAAACAGTAAACCAGTTATAAGCCTTTAGCAGTTTTTTTTAGAGATAACAATGCATCAAACTCTGAAGTTGAATTATTGGTGTTGGTGTGTTCTGGTACCTGCAGAAATGAACACGCCTGAAGCTGCAATCAGCACTGCAAAAGAAAAGCAGGAAACAGGTTACAGGAAAAAACTGCCTGTAACCTTTTCTGAAATTGTCCAGTCTTGACATTACCTGTCCTAAAAGGTGGACAGTGAGCAGCGAAAGCATCAAAGTATGCAGTCTAAAGACCCCCTAAACTTTCTCCATAACTGTAACTCTACTAGTGCTCCTGTTGGGATGCAAAAGTTAACATCATACACCTGGTAGGTCACAATCGAAGGCATCAGCAAAACTTACAGGCGAGTAGATGGAGCTTCTTTGGGAACATTGTGGTGCTGGAGATGTTGAAAGCTTGATGCTTGGAGTGTAGGTACCACTCTGGGACACCTGTATTTAAAGAGAACACTCAAGGAAGAAGAGTGTATATTATTAGGCCGATCTTAAATCCACAGGACAAGGCAACACACCCAAAACAAATGACAGTTTTGTTTACACTGTGAGTGTACTGAACACATCGATTCAGTGGAATTTTATGGGAACACCTAAACACCTGTTCATTCAGAAATGTAGGGAGAGTGTTAAAAAAAAAAAAAAAACAAAGCGTATCCTGTTAACCAGGAGCTGGCACGCAGGGGGTCATAAGACTGCCATGGGAGATACATGCTCCAGTTTAAACATGGCTGTTCATGTTGTAAACGTTAAGGGTTGAAGGTATACGTGTGGTTTTATTGTGAGATGTTGTTTTGGGTACGTGAGATGTATTGTAGAGGTTTGTTTGTGTGGGAGGGACCACATCGATTAGCATAGGTCTGTGGTTAGTGGTGACTGTTCCTATGAGTTTGTGTTTTTGCATGTGCTTTTCTGCCTGTTCCCCTTTTACAGAGCTGTTTTTGAGTCAAATTCACATCTTCAGCAAAATCCTCTTTGGACCACTCTTACACTGGTGTCAGAAGTTGGATCGCTTTCTGGGGGACTGCAAGGAAACAGCAAACTCAGCTAAATGACAGGATGGCCTGGGGGGTGAGGCTGGGGGACAGAGTTAGGGTGGAAAGACCCAGTGTCAGATTGTTAGATTGACAGCAACATCAGTGCATCGAGGCTGAACGCAGCACTCATGGCCCAGGCTTAAGGCTCAAATCCAGGCCAGGAAGAAGCATGTTGCTCTAGAGTGGGGGCGACATACCAAATGTTGCCAGGCAGAGGGTCATAAGAAGAGGGTCATGGGAGGCACATGAGTCAACAAGTTAGTGCCACCATAGCAGAATGGCTGCATGACGCAAGACAACATGCACACAGACCATTATGACAACTGCTCTCAACACCACAGCAGAGTTGCCGAACACTGCACCGGTGTCGTGCAATGGAGTGACTCTTCAGTGATGGGTCCTGCTTTTGTCTAGGTGGAAGCAACCAATAAAACCGTGTGTGGAGACAGTGGTCAGTGCCAAGACGAGTGGTTTGTTGTTAAGCATCACATGTCCAAAAGGCCTGATGTCACTCCACCTCCACCCCTACGGCACCATCTGCAGGAACTGTGTGACAATATTCAAGCTGCCTGGGATGGATTGTCACAGGACGCCATTAGGAACCTCTACAACTCCATGCCGAGCATATACATGTTGTGTTAGCACCAGATTTGGGGTACTCGAGTCACATGACTTAACTCAAGACTTAAGACTATCTTGACTAACACTGTTAAAAGACTGGACTTAACTTTGACTTGGTAATTATGGCTCGAGACTTGGATAATGATTCAAAATGACTGAATTTCATATAACATTTTTGCATTAGGTTTTTCAAAAAACGAGAGAGAAAGTAAAACAAGAACTGTGGTATTGAGGGTGTGTAGGTCAGACAGTGACACCGTGACCAACTTCCTTACTATTGAACCCACACAGAAAGGTAGATGGCTGTATCGTTTGGCTAGTCGAAGATTAGCTAACTCTCAGTTACGGTAGGCTTTGAAAGGAGGGGACGGGAAGCGACGGGAATACAGTCTCCACTCTACAAGCTTCACATTCACCTCCTACTCCATGACTGCACTGACCACAGTTAAGAGTGTCATGCTTCTGGGTTTCCGCAGCTCCCGCACTTCCCCGAACTCCACTTCCCAGAAGTCCTCACGTGATTACGTCATGTCAGCCTGCTCTCAGCGGAGCGCGCTGATTCGCTCGCAATCGCTAGAATACTAACCAGTTGAATACAGTTATCGTTTGTGTGTTAGTTCCCCTCATTCATGGGGTCATTGCGAAGTTTTGCCAAACCACGGTTAGCAATTCTTTTTTTTTTGGACGTTACTTTGTTATTCAACTACCCCTTTTTGCATTATCCCTCTCGGTTCATTCTACTACTTTCTGGTTTCTCCTCTACTCTTTCTTGTGTCTTGCCCTCCTAACTTGTAGTATACAAACCATGAACACCCATCTGATGAACATACTACAACTGTTGTATTGTGAAATAGAACTGTGGTTAATTAAAAAATAATTTTTTGTTTATTCTTATTCAGAATTAAAATAATACTGTGAGACCTCCATATGACCCGCAGATCTAACATCACTGGTAGTGTACAGACCCCCATCTGATGAGCATACTACAACCTTTAGTTGGGTAAGATATACCATGGCTGAATTTTGGTTCATTTTTCTATTTAAAATAATACTACTCTGAGACATCCATACTTCCATCAACAGCCACTGTTAAGTAGCATCCGTTTAGTATTAACGCCTCACTGTGCACTTGTTCAGTCTTTTTCTGATGACAGATACATGGACTTGGACATCAACAGTGGTAAGGACTGCCTGGACGTCCGGTGGGGATGGTTTAGGATTGTTTGAGACTCCTTTACGCATCTTGTGGTCTGCTTATGGGCTGAACAATCTGACCTGGCCATGTTGGCAGTTGTTTCTCTGGTAAATTATATTATGAACAGAGAAATTACTGGTTTTTTTTTTTCTTCTAATTGTTTCATATCCCCTCCCTGACTCACACCTACAGCTATCTTTTCCGTAGGCCGGAGAACTTATTTAATCTGACTTTTGTAATACCACTCACTTTACCAAACAGAAACAAACCAAACTAGATATCTACAAAATCCTCTATAGTGATGGTCCAGTCATTAGCAACTGATAGTGATGCACCTGATGCTAATGTGGAGATGTCCTAACCTTCACCTCACAAGATAATTACATTTCTGTTAATTAGATTTAATAAGTGAGTTTGGAAATGTTAGTTATGTTGCCTCAGCCTCTCAGTATCGTTCGTATGAATATCAGATGTCCGGATGTTTTCATGTGTTTAAAAAAAACAAAGGTTTTTATTTGGTATGTGTAATTGTTTCACCTGACTGTTTGGCTCCGGGTTTTTGTGCACAGAAATACATTGAAGTAGTCATATGAGAAACATCTTCGACACATAAGTTGAAAGGCCTTTAACTGATTTAAATGTGAAAACTGGACTTAACTTGGGACTTGCTTGAGACTTTAAGGTTAAGACTTGAGACTTACTTGTGACTTGCACATGCCCACCTCTGGTTAGCACACATGGTGGCCCAATGATCATCAATCAATCAATCAATATTTATTTATATAGCGCTTTTAACAACCAACGTTGTCTCAAAGCAGCTTCACAAAAAATCAATTTGTCATACAAAGAAAAGAACCACAAGGTTAATGTACAGACATGTGAAGGTGGAAAAACTGTGTCCGAGCCCCCCCTGAGCAAGCCAGAGGCAACAGTGGCGAGGAAAAACTCCCTTGGGTAAGGAAGAAACCTCGAGAGGGACCAGGCTCAAGGGCCGAACCCAACCTCCTCAGGTCAACCCGGATGAGAAGAGAGAGACAGATAGAATTAACATAGAGGAACATCTAATAGATCCAGTCTGATTAGTCCAGGAGGCAGTAACTGCAAGTTGGAGCCGACCATAATAAGCAGGGCCAGACGCTGGTCAGTGTAAGGTTGTGGTCCTGCCAGGTGATGAAACAGGACAGAAGACACACAGTGGAGCTGATGCTCAGGTGCCTCTATCCACTCTGGAGGTTCTGATGTGATCACGTCAGTCCAGTGCTTAACAAAGAAGGGGAAAGAAAGAGAGAAAGAAGGATAGAGATAGAGAAAGTAAGAGAGAAAGAGATGGAGACAGACACTGATTAGGAGGATTAAGGATTAAGAGGTAGGTATTGTAACTTGTTGAATTGAGTGTGTGTAGTCCTGAGAGTCCTGTAGAGGATTCCTCAGCGCTGGTAGCCCCTCAGTGTGATTCGTCAGGAATGATCTGCTCATAGAGGAGACAGATAAGAGAGAAAAGTTTGGGTATTGGTCCATTTATGGAGAAATGTAAATTAAAGCGGTAAACAGATGGTATCAGCTGAATGCTTGTGCAAACAAGTAAGTTTTGAGTCTAGTTTTAAATGTAGAGAGTGTGTCTGATTCCCGAATGGATAAAGGGAGAAGATTCCATAGTTTCGGGGCTACGCAAGAAAGGGCTCGACCACCCTTGCTGTGGTTCATCTGAACCTAGGTACTGTCAGCAGGCCGCTATTTTGTGAGCGGAGTGCACGTGCAGGTTCGTATGAGTGAAGTAGTTCACTGATTTGTATGTTAAGAGTAGAATCTTGTACTCCACACAAAATTTAACAGGTAGCCAGTGTAGTGACAACAGTATCGGGGGAGTTTATACTGTGGCAAAAACCACAGGGTATCCTGTTAACCAGGAGCTGGCATGCAGAGGGTCATAAGACAGCCATGGGAGATGCATGCTCCAGTTTAAAAGGGACTGTTCATGTTGTGTAGGTACGTATCATTTATTGTTCCTGGTAACCTTTATCTTCCTTCCCAATAACACTGCAGTCCGACAGTTCCTTCTCGGTGCAACTATTCTTTTTATGATGTGAGTATAGGGTGTGTTTAGAGGGTTCGTCTCTGGAGATATTAAGGGAAACAAATTTTTTACGACTGCAGCCGCTCCTTATCAAGGAAAGATAACGTTCTATTTTCAATAGTACAACAAACTAAAGGAATGGAAGATTAAAACAGGAGTTAACCTCACTGTGCTTATCCTCATATTAGGACTGATTAGGGAAATTAGGGAAATTAGGATGAATCTCTAATACACTTTGGTTAAAAGGAGAGGGGAAAATAAGTCAAAGGATAAAACATTGGGTTGAGTGGTGAAGGAGGAGAATTTGAAACGTCAGCACCTGAAAGCAGCAGGTCAGTAACATAAGCTTGCATCCTTTTAAATCCTTTAATGCAAAATAGAAAATGTAAAATATAACAAGAGTTTAAAGCCGGGTCATGAGTGAGTCCATTCAGAGCCAGCTGACAAACAGATGGACAAAACCAGAGTGACGGAAACAGGCATGGGCAATCACAGGACAATTACAAACCAACTAACACAAGGGAGAGGAAAAAAGACAAAAAAAATCAAAGGGCAGAAAAGGGTCCAATATAGGAATATACACAATATAGGATAACGCTGAAAAAGCAGAGTGTATTGACAAGAGCGGGTACACACACACACACACACACACACACACACACACACACACAACAGGTAAATGCTTCCAGGTAGTTCAGAACTCTGGAGAAGAGAGCAGGATGGTGGAAAATCATGGGGAGTGTACCCCCTGGATTCAGCAAAGGCAGAGGAGGAGTCCCAATGCGTGACAGTAATGGATTGACATTGGACTATTACTTGAATACTGAATGCAAACTGGACATACTGATAAATATGGATGCACCAAGACCCTATTACTCCAAACAAGACTGAGGTCCTGCTATTTTGACCCAAAGCAGAGAGATCTAAACTCTCCAAATTTGTTCTGAATTTAGATGGCTACACGATTACTCCAAGCACCTCTATAAAAATACCTAAATGACGCTGAAAAGCTGGTGCGTACCTTTTATAACCTCTAGGCTGGACTATTGTGACACGCTTTTAGCTGGATGCTCCATTATAGCTCTAAATAAGCTCCAACTGGTCCAGAATGCAGCTTCTAGTCCTTACAAGAATAAAATAATGTGATTATATATCCCCTATTACACTGGCTAGCTGTTTAATGTTGTGTTGAGTATAAGATTCTGCTCGTTAACATATAAATCATTAAATGTCCTGGCACCGCAATATCTTAGAGAATTACTTAAGTCATACAAACTCACACGTGCACTCCGCTCACACAGTACCGGCCTGCTGACAGTCCCAAGAATTAGATCAGTCACAGCAGGTGGTCGAGCCTTTTCTTGTGTAGACGCAAAATTGTGGAATCATCTCCCTCTCTCAGTTCGGGACTCAGACACACTCTCTACATTTAAAATTAGACTCAAAACTTACTTGTGTGCTGAGGCATTTGGCTGACATCATCTGTTTACCACTACAATTTCTCCTATGCTTCCCTCTCAGCTGTCTTCTCTATGAGCTAATCGATACTGATGGATAACACAAAGGAGCTACCAGCGCAGGGGAATGTTTTCCAGGATTCTCAGGATTACATGCACTAAATCATACAAGGTCTTGCAATACCTACCTCTCCATCCTCCTAATCAGTCTCTCTCATTCTTTCTCTCGCTCTCTTGCCACACTTCCTTTTTCTCTCTTTGTTGAGCCCTAGGAGTGACTCCTAAGTGATCACAGGGGAGCCCCCAGAACTGCTAGAGTCACTGGAGCATCATCTCCAATGTCCTGCTTATCTCCTGCTCGCCAGCTGGCATGACTACAATGACCACAATAGAGATCATAAACTCTATACACTACACTGATCATATACTCTATACACTACACTGATCATATACTCTACACTGATCGTAAACTGATCATACATGTCTCACTTAGAAAACCTATGGGATGACTTTGCTCTTGCACTTACTGCCTCCTGGATAAATCATAAATCCTTTTCCTGTTCGCTTTGTCTTTCTCTCCTTAATCATGTTCGACTGGAGGAGGATGGGCTTTCCCTTGAGCCTGGTTACTCTCTAGGTTTCGTTCTTTACTCTAAGGGAGTTTTTCCTCGTGACTGTTGCCTCTGGCTTGCTCCCGGGGTGTTTGGACCCAGATTTGTCTATACCTGGACATGTTTTTCTTTTCCCTTGTCTGCATATAAATCTGCATTTATAGATTAATATTTGAATAGTGTTATGGAATGAATGAATGTTAAATCTTATCAGAAGTATGCCAGTTAAAAAAATAATTGCTGGGTGTTTTCAAGAGATTTACAAGAGCCATGATCTTAACAAGATGATCTTAACAATACGGGTAGAAAGTGTCCACGATGATAATCATGCTAGCATTTCAAAATAATCTTTGTGCTAAGATCCTTTCCGAAAACTGAATCCGCTCTGTTTGCAGCAGTGAAAACATTCAAATGTCCAGGGCAGTGTTTCCCCAGGAAAACACTTGGTGTACCTGTGGTTTCGAGATCAATACATAGTCAGATGATTACTATTTCTCACATATACCATATGTATTCCATTAGCTTCATTCTTAGCCTTCCAGGCCCTCTGATGGTCAAACCACCAAACTGTCTACGGTTTAATTAGGATATGCTGACACTGACTGTAACAAAGACACACTGCCACTATGTGTTGCAATTTGTCGTGAGACATGAACCTACGTAAAGGTGTGTGCCTCAATCTGGTTGGACCCACTGAGAGACCAACTCACCTGAAATGTGTGTCCTCAGATCACCTTGGAAAAGGGTGGGGGGCAGTCCATGAACCCAGCTCAAGCTGCGTTCATAGTAGTGTTCAGGCTTTATATGTTTATGGGAAGGATGTCCACCAGAAAGAAGAGAGAGAGTGCAAGACCCAGGGAGAGAGCCAACCTCTCTCTGGAAGAGTCCGAAGTGCAGCATTCAAAGCACCAATGTTTCCCGCCGTTGCTCCAGCCGCCATTTCTGGCTGCCCCTAGCCAACAACTTTCCCTAACAGTCAGTCAAGAATCACTTTCACACCAAACAATATAATAACCACTTTGGCTACATCTCTCCACAGCTGGTGTTTTAGAATGTTCATTGTCCTGGATAACACAGGTGCTAAGGGGTACTCCTCATTAGCAGCCCCCTATTTTCTCTCAGGGCTGTGTCTCTGGTGCAATAGCCCCTCCTGTGCAAGCATAATCTCTTATTTGCAGGGCTAGTGCAGGAGAAGTCTTAGTTCAGCTGAACAATGGAATAAAGGATAATGAGCAATCATCATGTGCTCAAATAATTTATAACCCAATTTTCCACGTCCAGTTTCCTGTCGAGGAAAAGAATGAGATAAAGGATACAAAAGTTTATTTGTAAATATTTGACTTTTTACTAGGCTTACTTTTTCAAAACACCACCAGAGCAGCATCACCTCTTCAATACGCCGCCAAAGCAGCGTTACCAGACACGGGAACAAGTCACTAAGTTGCAAGTAACAAGTAAGTCTCAAGTCTTAACAATCAAGTCACGAGTCAAGTCCCAAGTCAATACAAGCAAGTCTCGAGTCAAGTCCCAAGTCAAGTCCCAAGTCAATACAAGCAAGTCTCAAGTCAAGTCCCAAGTCTTAAACTTCGAGTCCTAGTCAAGTCACCAGATGTCATTTCAATATTTCACATAACTGATGCAGCTGATTCATAGTATATTAAACTGACATAATCATAAATGTTTTTAAAGTTTGTATTTAGTATAACAAAAACAACTTGCATCATCTCAAACAGTTCAAACAACAAAGTGCTATTTTACTTAACAGGAACAAGTAGTGCAAATCGTTAATTAAATAATTTGAGGATTAAATAACCTGCAAAGTACTGTGCAGTAAACAAAGTACAAAGTACTTACTGTAATCTCTAATAGATATGTACTAAACGCAGTATGGAAAAATGAATGTGACATTATACCACAGTTTACAGCAACAAAAAGTCAAGGTTTATGGATTAAAAAAAATTAGGAAAAGGACAAGAATATCATATGATTCATGATATCATATGAGCTGTTTCAGTATGCTATAAATTTCTGTAAACAGGCTAACAAAGTACACTACATCATTGTTTCTCAACCCTGGCCCTGGAGGCCCACTGCCCTGCACTTTTTATTGTTTTCCATTCTCCCAACACATCTGATCCAACTAATCACCTCATAACCAGCCCATTACTGAGTTAAAATAGGTGTTGAAGCAGAAAAAAACAGTAAAATGTGCAGGGCAGTGGGCCTCGAAGGCCAAGGTGGAGGAACACCACACTATAATGAAGTAGTAGAACACATTCCACCTACAGGAATTTTTAATGACATCACATTCTAAACCCATAAGCGTTAATGTATGGACCTGTAATATATATATCGTCGCCGTCCAATGAAAAACATGTATCTCCATTTTTTGTCCATTTTGACTTTTATGCATAATTTGAAAACAGCGGCAGTCGTTTACACTGTGAGATCTACATGATGAATAGACCAACAGAAAATGGCCCAAAAATTGCTTAGAAAAACGTCTGGTTCCATTGACTTACATTAAAATTGAATGAGGTTTTTGGCCTCTCTTGTAAAGTTGCCATTTTGGAGATACTTGTTTTTCCTTGGACAGCGACGATATATATATATATATATATATATATATATATATATATATATATATATATATATA
Organism: Prochilodus magdalenae; assembly: GCA_024036415.1. Classification (NCBI taxonomy): domain Eukaryota; kingdom Metazoa; phylum Chordata; class Actinopteri; order Characiformes; family Prochilodontidae; genus Prochilodus; species Prochilodus magdalenae. Next base: position 12,648 of record JAMWET010006927.1, on the reverse strand, counting down.
TATATATATATATATATATATATATATATATATATATATATATATATATATATATATATATATATATATATATATATATATATATAACAGCATGTGTGAACTGCTGTGTTTGACACTTTTCTGCTCTATGCTAATTCACCACGTCGTGGCTGAGGTGCTGTGGTTCCTAAACACTTTAATTTTCAGTAAAATTTCTCACAGTGAACGGTGTGAGAGAGGGACGAACAGAGGACAACAGCTTTGTTTACATTCGCTGTTGTTTATTATTATGTCGCTACGTTTGCTAGCTTGCTAACTGCTATACGCGAAATATACACAGCACAGACTTACTGTTCTTTGTGCAGCCTTAAATGTCGAGTTTGAAGTGGTTGCATCTCCATCTGTGATCTTGACTCCACATGTCTTGCATACCGCAGTTCTTCTTTTATTTACTACATTATAATCTTTGTAGTTGAACAGGATTATTTTTGGGAGCATGTTACTCGTCTTCTCCGCACAAATTCAACACTGGCGCCCCCCTCAAAGCTTCCCGTGATTGGCTGTACGGTTACGGCTTTACTTGTTGCTAGGTTACGGATCATTTGGGCTGAGCGGCTCAGCTCCCTAGCGTTACAGCGCCATTTAATATAAAATGATCCAGTTACGTGATTCAGTTTTACTTATTCATTATGTTAAAGTAGGTTTGTCAAGTCTTTTCGAGTCTTAAAGCTCAAGTCCGATTCCAAGTCCAAGTCAGTAAAGGTAAAGTCTAAGTCAAGTCGCAAGTCTTTAGTAATGTTGTCGAGTCAAGTCACAAGTCATCAGTTTAGTGACTCGAGTCGGACTCGAGTCCAAGTCATGTGACTCGAGTCCACACGTCTGAGCGTTACCTCTTTTGTATGCCACCAGAGCAGCATTAGTTGTTCAGTATGCTGTCAGAGCAGCCTTTCGGCACCATCAGAGGAGCATCCGTGCACCGTCAGAGGAGCTTTACTTCATCAGTAAGCCACCAGAGCAGTGTTATCTCTTCAGTACGCTGCCAGAGCAGCGCTACTTCTTCAACACACTGCCCGAGATGCACTACTTCCACCTGTGGGCACTTCAGTGACTGTGCCTCTTTCTCTTTCAGTCACTGTGCTGCTCCCTCTACATCAGTGCTGCACTGATCAGTTCTTAGTCAGACTGAGTTTGACTCACTGATCTCTTAATTCTACCTTAAAAAGTCATGTGGGCACACGGCGCCAGTCTAAATGTGACTGCTACATCATTTAAGATGGAATAAGAATGAAAACTCTCTTAATCTTAATCTAGGAGTCTCGGTTACAGTTAACCCAGCAGTGCTGTATCAGTAAAGACGAGGGTCACTAGTTTAACTCTTACTAATGTCTAAGTCGTATGTTTAAAAGAGAAAATCCAGGGTTATTTGCATGGTCACCAATGACGATTGCTTGAGCTTTCTTCAGTGCTCATTGTATTGACTTACAGTTGTGTGTCATTTGATATTTAAGGTGTTCCTCTTAAGATGATAACATCTTCACTCTTCTACCCCTCCATTTGCACCTCCCTCCCTTCACCATTATCCACTCACTGTAAGTTGTAAAATCTTTTTTGTATCTTCTGAACAGCAGCACGGTTTAACCAAAACATGCAAGCCTTCAATGAGAAATTTACAGATCTAGTTACCAATTTATGTACTAGATCATAGGTCAGGAGGTTTACCTGGAATCACCTGTTCAAGGAAAAAGAAACATCTAAAAAATTAACCACCATTTCAACCCCCCTATACAATGAAGCACATTAGCAGGAAAACTGTACTGATCCTAACATGCTAATTGCAAAAAAAAAAAAACATGGTTCTCCAAATTCTGCATTAGCCTTTCAGCCTCAGAAGAACATTTGTTAGAGGGAAACAAACATACACCACGTGAACATTTCAAACTCTGAATTTATCTTCAATACTAAAAAATAAATGTGTTAAGGTACGTCTGTTTGGTAGGTTGAATAAATTATTTCCAATTTCACATGTCTGATTAAAGAACTGATACCATTGTACGAACAGGCACAGAAGTGTGTGGATGAGAACTCTCCAGTGGCTGACCAATCAGAGTGAGTGAGCCAAACAAACACAGCACACTGGGGTCATTTAGAGGCGGGGCTTAAAGACCCAGGAGTTTTAACGTAGCGTTTCAGACTGTGGGTCAATACAGATGTACAGGAATAGTACCACTGAAGAAACCACTATGGTGCACTGGCTCCACCTGGTGGAAGATTAAAATACTACTACATGGTCCAGATAACTACAGTTCTGTACATAACAGAGCACCACCAACCCCCCCCAACTCAGAGCTTTATATAGAAAACCAACAAAGCTGAAAGAACCTGAGATAGATTTGAAACAGCACACTAATCAGATTTTAGGGCTGGAAATCCAACTAGCCTGGCAGCTGAGACTGCAGGACTGAAAAGTGACTGAGCAATCAGACTGCAGGACATCAAATTCAGAGAGTACAAATTTCAACTAGCCAATCAGGAGCGAAATCGCACCTTCTCAATCAGAGCTTAGGGTAGACTAACTAATCAGACTCCAGAGGGGAGACTAGGGGAAACTGGTCAGTTTATAAGACTTCTAATATGACTAGCCAATTAGGTGCTCACTATCTTTTTTCTAAAATGGCCTCAAAAAGCAGAATTATATGTATGTATATAGAATTATAGTTTCATTATTACTTTCTCATCTGGGCAAGGAGAACAGCACTTTAAAGAGTCTTGTTTTTTGATTTTTCCAGTGCCGTTTTTCCACCATTCAGCCCCTCCAACTGAGAGATAACCTGGTAAGGATGAAGTTGATCCGCACCTGCGAATACTGACTACCTCACTGGCAGACCTCAGTATGTCAGGCTGAAGAACTGTACATGAGAGACTGTGGCCGGCAGCACAGGAGTACCACAGGGGATTGTACTTTCCCCTTTCCTCTTCACACTGTACACCTCAGACTCCAAGTACAACTCTGTAAGGGGAGGGCAGGAAGCGGAGTACAGAAACCTGGTGGAGGACTTTGTGGCATGGTGCCATAGGAACAACCTGCTACTGAACACTTCCAGGACCAAAGAGATGGTGGTGGACTTTCACAGAACCAGGCCACTCACACAGCCAATCTCTATTGAGAGGGCTGAAGTTAGAGATGCGACTGGACAAGGTGGTCAGGCGAGCAGGGTCAACTGTTGGTGCGGAACTGGACTCTGTGATGAAGTTGGCAGAGAGAAGGCCACTGCACAAACTGCTGTCCATTATGGATGATGATGGGCACCCACTGCACACCATCATTATGGACAAAAGGAGTGAGTTCAGTGGCTATCTATCTATCTATCTATCTATCTATCTATCTATCTATCTATCTATCTATCTATCTATCTATCTATCTATCTATCTATCTATCTATCTATCTATCTATCTATCTATCTATCTATCTATCTATCTATCTATCTATCTAATATTGAGTTGCTGCTGTGTGACCTACCAGTGTTTATTACAGGACCTCAGAGAAACCACAGGGAGTGCAGAATATCAGAATAACCACGGAACAGAAAACAACAGAGCCGTTAATGCACTTATTGTTTAATGATGTGATTAAAATAACATCGCTCTGTCTTTGATCATCTCAGGAGGAAGTGATTACATATACACAGCTAGCAAATAAGGTTTTAATGATTACAGTGGTTATATGATAGGGGTTATATAATATGCAAGCAGGTCGTAAACCAACATTAAGACTCCTCTCCTCTCACTCCTCTTTACGAAACTGCAGGAGTGAGTATTCCAATGCAGATGCGTATCCTTTTCAGGATGATGAAGGGAATCAGGAAAAAGCTGGAATCTCCTGAGGTGTTCTGTAAGGAAACAGAGCAGTCAGGGTCAGTTAACAGAGTCAGTTACACAGAGCTACTGTACATCTCCAAGTGAAGTTTCTGTGAACTAAATCAACGGAAGATGCTGGCTGGCCTAAGATGGTTAATGGTGACCTGGGTCTGGTTTAGCTGGTGACCCAAAATGACCATGCTGGAGACCAGCAAACCAGCACTGAGCACAGGATATATGGTGTTTGTGGTGATGATGAGCATTACAGCACATTACCTTCCATACCAGCATCCGAAACTCAGAGTAAGAATATTAATAATATTATTAATCAGCTTTATTTATACAGCATCTTTCATACATGCAGCTCAAAGGCAGGTTTAAAGCATAGAGCTTTAGGGAAGGAAAAGGGGAAACTCACAGTTAAACCACACAGGAATACACAATGCTCAGGTACTTGTAGGTACCGACACAGGGGTCGGAGAACACACTATTTGCTGCAGGGACTGTGCAGGTAGTCTTGCCTTCACACCTGCAGAGGAAGAAAGATTTGTTGTCATTTAAACTGCCCCCACAGAAACCAGTCATGTTCAAGTACATGTGCTTACCAAGCACTTCACTAGGAATACCTGTACACCTACTCATTTATACAACCAGCCAATCACATGGCAGCAGTGCAGTGTATAAACCATGCAGATGTGGTGCCAGAATGGAAAATGACCAGACTGGTCCTAGCAGACAGAAAGGCTCTGTAACTCAGGTAACCCCTCTGTACAGTTGTGGTGAGCAGAACAGCTTCTCAAAATGCACAGTGTATCCAACACTGAGGAGGATGGTCTACAGCCACAGTGGGAAGGCTACCTGAGGTTCCTCTTCTGCCAGTTTAAAACAGGAAGCTGGAGCTGCAGTAAGTGACGTGATGAAACTGGAGAGTTGCAGCATGAAGCAGGAATTTAATGACACAGTCATGGACCAGAATTTCAAAGGAATGTTTCCAACATCGTCTGAAATCCAAGCCACAAAGTACTTAAGACTGAGAGCAAATGAGGCTCCTAGTGTTCCTATAGTGTATATAGAGTATAGTGTTTCTAATACAGTGCTTGGTGATCATACTTTAACAGTAACATACAGTTAAACTCACCTTTTTATAACCTCAGCTAGAGTGTTGGATCCATAGCAGCTGGTTTTGGTGATTTCTTTGGAAGGTCGTCCAGCAGAGCACGTGGTGGAATCAGTTCGGCCATAGTTAGCATTTACGATTTTCAAAATTCCGGTTTCTGAAACAGAATAAATAAACGTGCTGTTGCTCAGACAGCATGACTGTAATAAAAGAATGTAAATGAACTATATGAAATATTTAAAAATGATTTGTACAAACCACATTTCAGTACAGCGTTGCTGCCCTCACAAGTCACAATGGTTTCTGCAGGAAACAGTCATTTTACATACATGAAATCTCAGAGGAAAAGTTGGCATAGCAACTTGGTGCTTTGGTTACTGGTCTTTGATGATGTTGGTTTTGATGATGATGGTAAAGCTAACCCATATAGCACAGTGAAGGAAAAGAGGTAGAGGAGAAAGGCTTGGCAGTGAGGATGGGCTACTCACTAGTAGGCCGTGGGAGACAGGAATAGGAGGCATGTAGATACTTGTAAGTCCCGAAGCAAGGATCCGTGAAGATGGTGTATAAAGCTTGCACAGTGCATTTGCTCCTTCCATTGCACCTTTAGATAACAGTGAAATAGTAACAAATACATCCCAGTAAACAGTACACACGATCCATTATAACTTCCTCTAATTACCATGTGACCACAGTAGTAAGTGTGTCAGGCGCGTAACAGTTGGTGTTCTTGGTCACAGCACTGGACTGACCCTCTGAGCAGGTGGTACTATCAGTGCGTCCGTAGTTAGCGTTGATGATCTGAATGACTTTATCTCCTGCACAGAGACACAGTTAAACCTGCTGAAGATCTGCAGTCAGGAATGAAACAATGAGGTAATGAGGCTACAGGGGGAAATTTCTCACCACAGTCCAGGGTGCTGTAGCCGTACTCACATGCCACGCTGGAATCTGGAAGGAAAAGCAAATCAAACTACTCCATGTTCATCATTACCTAGCACATCCACCTGCCTGGTTATTCAGTTCTAGTGAAGTTCTGCTCTTTACAGGCCTGTTGTTTTGGTTAGTCCTGTTTGTTCTGTTAGCCTGTTTGTTCTGAAAGGGGCTGTTGTCCTTTTTTTAAAGCTAATTATTTAAAAGCTTTGCTCTGATTTGAGGTTTGCAGTAAGACGCTGTGATGATCACATATAAATGTCAAAAAAGGCCTCCTTAGTTAGCTGAGCTAACCTTAGCCTGCTAAGCGCTAACATTACCTACACTAGCTACTTGCTCTTCATCTCAACATCAACACAAAGTAACTGAAGTTGTTACTCTACTTTCAGTTTACGATGTTCTGACTTAAACCATGAAAAAGTCGATAACATCACACAGCAGCTGCTACGTATAGGTTGCTTTTGGGGATGCGATGCTAATAACAGTGAAACTACTTAGGGTGAAATATTCAGAGCAAACTAACAACTTTGAAATAAAGGCCAGGATCGTGTTATAGTGGTGGGCACTGGATTTCTATTTGTTTTGCTAATTTTCATTAAATTAAAAATTTTTCTTCTCCACCCTTATTGCTACAGCTTGCACAGCACAATGTAACTGTGACACTATTTAAGGTGGAATATAATATTTGCAAAACATTCAAATAAGAGATGGCGAGTAGGAAGCCAACTTCAGCCATGGCCAATGACCGTTGGGTTCCTTGTATAGGAATAAATTGGTCAGTACTACTTACTGCCTTGGATGCAGTCGTAAGTGGTGTTGTAGTACTTGTAAGTTCCAACACACGGGTCAGGGCTGCCAATCACATCAGTCTTAAACTCACACACTTTGTGCCCATCACATCTGTTTAGGATAAAAGGGAACAAAATTTGCTCACATGTTAAATGTTATGTATTTAGAATACATGGCCACCATCTGAAGCCCATTCCTCCCAATATATAAAGCAGCATTTCATAAGTTAGATAAAAACTTTAAAAATCTGCCCTTTAACAATGAAGTTAAGCTGAATTCAGGTAGCAGAGCGTATGATGCAAAACATCTGCATAGACCGAGCAGTGTTAAGGGTTGTGGTAGGTACGAGGGCCTTTTGGGACTCAACAGAGATATCATTTTGAATTTCTGGCAGTGAGGGGTTAACATAGTCTACATTAGACATGTATTTGAAAAACCTTGTACCTCTTAGAGATAAGGGGAATCTTCAAGGCACAGTTGGTGTTCTGGAGTTCAGAAGAAGGACGATGAGTGCTACAAGTGGAGCCATCTGTACGGCCATATATAGCAGACTTCACACGTATCAGCCCACTATCTGAAATACAAAGACATACGGATATCAGTGTGGACTTAAATCTCTGTAGTGGAGAATTTAAGTGTGATTGATTCACTATTATCAAACTGAAAACAACACAGATTAACTGCCTATTAGTACGTAAAGTACCTATTAGAAAAATTAAACAATAGTACATTATGGATAATAGTCAAGATATTGTGATTATTATGGTGTTGTATATTTATATATTTTTTAAAAACACACCAACAAAGCAGTGTTAATGTAGCACCAATAACTACCAACTAGCTGTATTATAGTGTTACACAGAATTCTATAATCACATCGCAGATTTTGTGCTGTTGGTTCATTACAGCTTACCACACTGGAGGCGCTGGACGTGGCCATAACAGGAGATGACATTCTCTGAAACAGTAAACCAGTTATAAGCCTTTAGATTTGTTAAAGCACTTTCATCATAGAGAAATCAATGCATTGAGCACGTCAAATTCTGAGGTTATTTGAATTTTTGGTGCTGGTTTGTTCTGGTACCTGCAGAAATGAACACGCCTGAAGCTGCAATCAGCACTGCAAGAGAAAAACAGGAAACAAAATGCAAAAAGTTAACATCATACACCTGGTAGGTCACAATCGAAGGCATCAGCAAAACTTACAGGCGAGTAGAGAGAGCTTTGTTGGGAACATTGTGGTGCTGGAGATGTTGAAAGCTTGATGCTTGGAGTGTAGGTACCACTCTAGGACACCTGTATTTAAAGAGAACACTCAAGGAAAAACATAATCAGGAAGATCTTAAATCTACACGCCCAAGTCAGATGACAGTATTGTTTAAATGTTTGCACAGTGAATGAAAGCGCTTGAGTGTACTGAACACACACAGATTTAATGATTTTATGATGATGTTTTTTCAGAAATGTAAAAAATGTTTTAGGAAAAGAAAAAGCTCATTTATTTAGTGGCAATAGCCACAGGGGCTGCTGTCCACCAGGAGCTGGCATGCAGAGGGTTATATGAAGCACATGCCCCTGTTTAAATGGGGGTGTTCATGCTGTATACATTAAAGGTTGAAGGTATATGTGTGGTTTTTATTGTGGGTTTTGTGCGTGTATGAGGGGTCACATGGTTAGTGGTGACCGTTCACACAAGGTTGTGCTTTTGCCTGTGCCTGTTATGTCTGTTCCACTATTAAAGAGCTGTTCTTGGGTCAGAATCATGTCATCTGACCACTGTTACATTGGTGTCAGAAGTTGGATTACCGGTTGAGGGACTGTAGGTAAATAACAAACTCTGTGGAGTTGTGAAGTGTGAAGAGAATGAAGGAGCCCCTAAAGGGAGCACTGGTGGCTTGTGTGGCTGAGGGAGGGCACCCACAGTGTGTTTACTGGGACAGTGATGAAACTGTCACCCCTGCTGCTACTCTGACTCTGACTGCTTGGACCTGTGGGGTCAGTTAGCTTGAAAACAGGGAGCAGTGTAGTATTCCACTCTTGGCTATCATGAATTTTTGGGTGTCACAGTTTTCTAGGGAAGACTTAAACACGTGCACATGGACATTATTCTTGCACGTGTGTTTGTTGCTAGCTGGTGTAGTGTTAGTTTCTTCCAACCTGTTACCCATGAATCCTAACGCAGATGTGTTGCGCTCCAAGAAGGGCCATGGCTCCTCTCTGTTCCTGGCTTTGTACAGTAGCAGGATGCTTTTTTCAAAACAGCTGTTCTGGCCACCCCTCAACATCTGACTCTGAGGAGAGTGCCTGAGGTATATGACAGTGGAGGGCAGCTACAGCCCTTCTAGGAGGATTAGACATTGATGTCAGTCAGGGAATTACTCCTGGACAGATGAAGGTTATTAATCTGTACCTGTATGTAAAACGTATGGACTAATCTGAAACAAGAGTGCTGGTCAACTACCTGCCTGGAACAGCAGCAGAGAAGTGATGCTGAGTTTAGTGGGGTTTCCAGTGAGAACAATAAATGTGGGAATTTATTGAGATTTCTATTAAAACTCAGGAGCCATGTGGGATCGCTGAGGTCTTTTGCTCAGGAGAAACGTCTGAGCAGCAGAAGTCTCCTTTGTCTTGGCATCTTGTCTCCTTTCATAGTCCCTATAGAAATTACCGAGACGTTTGACTGGGAACCCAGGATTATAACTTGGCCTTCAAACTCAGTAAGGTTATACAGCAAGGGACAATTCTTTTCTCAATTTGCCTATAAGGAACCGAACACTGCAACTGCATCTCTTGTGACTGACTGGTTCTCATTGTTTATTAGGAGAGCGTAGTGGATTTAGGGTAGGTAGTGAGATATGGGCACCACAATAACAGTTCTCAAGTGTGACTTGACTTGCTTAATTCTTACCAAGGAGGTGCTTAAAAGAACATAAGATCACTACACCTGACCGTGTAAAACAAGAAGAGGCAAGACAGGCTCAACAAACAACAAAACCAGGTAAACTGGGTGAAATTTATGGGATATGCCAGCAAAGCTTTGTCAATTGAATCACTTCTGTTAGCTAAACATTTACTGAATAGAAAACTTAGTGAGGCGTTCATAGAGACTGGATAACTAACCAGTACTAGTCAACTACTGTTAGCTAACATTGTTAAATAAGGTTAACTAATGGAAAAAAAAGAGTGCTGTGTGGGTTTTTTTTTTTTTTTTTTTTTTTTGGGGGGTTTTTTTTGGGGGGGGGGGGGGGGGGGGGGGGGGGGGGGGGTTGGGCTGGGGGGGGGGGGGGGGGGAGAATCACACTTCTCCATCTGGTGATCTGATGGACGAATCTGGGTTTGGCGGTTGCAAGGAGAACGGTATTTGTTCGACTGCATTGTGCCAATTTTAAAGAGGGATAATGGTGTGGGGTCGTTTTGTTGAGTTGGGCTCAGCCCCTTAGTTCCAGTGAAAAGGACTCATACTGCTTCACCATACCAAGAGATTTTGAGCAATTTCATGCTTCTAACTTTGTGGGAACATTTGGGGATAGTCCCTTCCTGTTCCAACATGACTGCGCACCACTGCACAAAGCATGGTCCAGAAAGACATGGATGAGCGAGTTTGAAAGAACTTGACTGGCCTGCAGTCCTGACCTCAACCCGAGTGAACACCTATGGGACAAAATAGAGCAGAGACTGCGAGCCAGGCCTTCTCGTCCGACAGCATTTACAGACACATTCCTAAACCTTGTGGAAAGCCTTCCCAGAAGAGTTGAAGCTGTTATAGCTGCAAAGGGTTGGCTGTTCTCATGTTAAACCCTATGGATTAAGAATGGGATGTCACTCAAGTTTATATACGTGTGAAGGCAGGCGAGCGAATACTTTTGGCAAATATAGTTGTAGATGTCAAAGAGAAAATCTAATGGCCCTTGTTCTCTGGGCCATTTCCAAGAATTGAGTCCTGACATAAGGAAAACAAGTAGTCTTGTCCCTTGCAAAATTCAAACATAAGCGTTTATTCTATGTACTCCATTTTGTTTTTGTCATATTTTAGTTCTTCTCTATAGAGATATTAAGCAAAGTATCAATCTTTTTCTCGCTATAGTAATAACTGGGAATGATACTGGAACGATAAATGTTTGTTTCCAATAGAATGGCTAACAGAAACGATGCCCATCAAGAAACCCTCAAAAAATGGATCCACCACTAGAGGTTGATCCTAAAATGGATGACATATACGTAGTGAGGAAACAAACGAGTAAATTCACATTATATATATTTATATAAGGGAGTGAATTGTCAGAACACCCATGGTTAAGTCCACTCCTGATGTGTGCAAACTGGGCAGTGCATCTTTTGGTCTGTCAGTGTCTTGCTCGCTTGCCAGCCGCTAACAGGGTCGTAAGAATGTAAAGCAGGACTGAAATATTGTCATTTATTATATTTGTAGAGCACCAACAAGCAACCATGTTCATAAACTGCATCTGGGAAAATATAGATGCTCATCAAATCATCATATCCGGAGGCATTACAATGAAAAAGCCGCCGCCGCTGTGGCACACAATCTCCCAGACAGTATATGAGCCTCTCAGTGTATCAGATTATCTCTCAGTCAAGGTTTAGTTACAACTCTGGACTAATGCACACTTTCATACCGTTGGCAGCCCACTAGTGCTGTACAGACTGTTAACATCAGCAGTGTGTGTGTGTGTGTGTGTGGGGGGGGGTACTAATATTAATAATAAATATATACAGGGGTTGGACAATGAAACTGAAAATCTGGCTGGCGCATCTGTGACCAAGACAGCAAGTCTTTGTGATGTATCAAGAGCCACGGTATCCAGGGTAATGTCAGCATACCACCAAGAAGGACGAACCACATCCAACAGCATTAACTGTGGAGGAGGAAGCTGTCTGAAAGGGATGTTCGGGTGCTAACCCGGATTGTATCCAAAAAACATAAAACCACGGCTGCTCAAATCACGCTGTACTGGCCGCAAAAGGAGGCCCCTACCCCAATAAACTCAACAATGAAAAATATAAAGATGTGGTCTAAAACCAGGTGTTTCAGTTTCATTGTCCAACCCATGTATATATATACATACATATACACACACAAACACATACATACATATAAATACCATGTTAATGTAGTTTTAACTAAACGCTAAAGGGATACATTAAATTAAATTTAAACATGTCTCTTAAACATGAGCACTGAGTTCGACTGTGTAGTAGAAGATGGAATTGAGTTCCATGGTTTAGAAGCAGAGTAACTGAAAGAGTCTCTCCATGTTTTCTGTATTGTACAGTCGGTATTTGCAGAAGGCCAGCATCTGTAGGATCTAAGATCACGAGCTGGAACTTAAACAGAGAGACATTCTGTGATGTAAGCAGGTGCTAGATTATTTAGAGCCTTATTCACCAGCAGCAGAACTTTAAAGTTCTAGTCTAGAAGCTACAGGCAGTCAGTGCAGCTCCTTTAGAACAGGAGTGATAGAAGCTCTCTTTAGTGTAAGAAGTGCATTACAGTAATCAAATCTGCTTGTAAAAACGCATGACCGAGTTTTTCTTTTTTGCTCTGAGACACCAAATTTATACACCGAAAGTATTGTTCTCTGAGTTTTAGCACCGAGAATCAATATTTCTTTTTTTCTTTATTTCTTTGTTGAAAATTCTGTGACAGCTTTCTACCGATCTCGATTATCCAGTCTTGTCATCAGTGTGTGTCATCAGTGTAGCTATGAAAGTTAACATCATGCTTCCTAATGACGTCACCCAGAAGGAACATGCACAAAGAGAATAGCAGAGGCCCTAAAACGGACCCCTGTGGTACTCCATAAGAAATGCTAAATGTTTTTGATGAATGATTTCCATCCCCCCCCCCCCAAAACCAGGAACAGTCGTTGTTAATATGATTTAAAACTAGTCTAAAAACTGTGCCTGAGGGCCGACCCAGTGTTTGAGACAGTGGGATTACAATCTGTGTGATCCCA